>JAYDZE010577854.1:0-20827 GCA_034509125.1 Monilaria moniliformis
CCATAACTCATGTGGCAATGATTTTATAATTTTTTTTTCAGACGTGATTATATAGAACTATTTAGAAATCATTATATATACTAATTCAAATCATCATATATACTAATGATAATCATTATATATGCTAATGAAAATCTGGTAAAATATTTTGAAACACAATTATTAATCATAATAATAAAATATATAATGAAGCTTCTTTAAGTATATAATGATAGTAGTGTTGTAGCATAATGATTCTATGGTGTAATATATTGATAACGTAAATGTAATATAATGATAGAGGGATTGTAGTATACTGATCACGTAGTTGTAATATAATGCTTTCAAATTAATGTAATAAAAATTTATATATTGATTAAAGAAAGTCCATTAAGGCATGAATACATATGACTCAGTGTAATGATTGACTTATGAAAGTTCATTATGGAATACATTTCAATACAATTAGATGACAATCTTTATTTACGGTTGATAGCTAAAAATTTGCATTTATTACGGTTAATGATTAAGTTGTAATCATCCATAAAATCCGCTAACTGCCATATTAAATGATTCGTGCAAATTTAATTAGAAAATTTTATCCCTTTGATGACTTATATGTAATGTTATAATGAAGTGCGTAGAGATGAAATCACATCCGTTAATTTATAGATCCAATGGTTGATATATTGTCTTAGTTATGCATTAGGGACTTAGTTTCACCCTAATGCATCCCTATATATATATATACTCCATAGTTATTGCATTAAAGATTGGTTTTTGACAAGTTTTTCTTTTTTCAATACGCAACATGACTGTCTGTCTGAGTGTTTTGGAGATATGGGAGCAGAGATTTCCGCCTGAGGTTGAAGCATCTTAAATTGAACTATTCTAATCAAACCAAACATGATTTGCAGTTGACAAGGTGTCAAAGCCATCTTATACTGATAAAAACTTATCCAGAATAAAAATTAAGTTATGGAGACACTAGTGTTTTCCCTGTCTTGGATCAGCATTTGGCGTCGCCTGAACTTGGGCTGCATACTGCAAGTTCCAGAGAACATCCTCAAAAGACGGGCGAGTTGATGACTCGGGAGAAATGCAGTTAATCGTCAAGGATATGGCGATGGAAAGTGATTCTTGCGAGCAAGATGCCAGCACGGTTGGATCAACTACTCGCCTCTGCCCGTCTGGATTTCCAAGGGAAACCTATAAATCGCGTAAAGCAGTTACTCAGATCACCAAACTCAGTTATCAGTAGAGATTCTCTAAGGCATTCAAGACTATTAGCCTCAAAGTAATTATTCTCAATGCCAATTCAATCAAGCTTTCTATATATGAATGCTTATTGTGGTTTCTACGTGTATGATTAGAACTTGCTTTTTTGTTGAAAAGTGAAGCAGTTTATATGAGCATATTTTACCATTTCATTGAGTATAAATGACTCCTTTCTTGCACGAACCGACGGCCCAACAAGCGACTCCAGTAGTATGATACCAAAGCTATAAATATCATCATCCAGGCTCTTCGTTTGCCTGCAAACACAGTTTCAATTTTTGTGATTTTCAAAACCAATGTAAGCATGTAACTACATCTCGACATTCTGATCGAGACGCATTCTTACCATGGTCTCAGGGCACCTTCTTTCTCCTGGAGAAAGAGATCAAAACAGATGAAACAGTAAGTGATTACAGTGGGTTGCAATATCTATAACCAACTAATGATGTGGATGTGCATAGAGTGCCTACCTTGTCTTTGTCAATATCTTGAGCTACAACAGACAATCCATAATCGCTCAACTTTCCAATCCTATGCTCGTTTAGCAAGATGTTGTTTGCCTTCAACCGGTTGCTATAGAAGCCGGGAATAACTCCAGTATGCAGAAAATGGACGGCCTTAGCAATGCCGATCAATATAGCCAGCCTATCAGACCATTTGAGCACCTTGTCTGGATTCGTTTCTAATAGCGCAATTAAAAAGGCATAATATTAGTTCTGTTTCTGATCTTTATGAAGATTCCATTACAAGAATACTTTTAGATCATGGATAGAAGTTGCTAATGAGTTTCAAAAGACATTTGTAGGTGATCCTCACCTGAAAGATGAGCTCCATAATCTCCATTTGGGACATATTCATAGATGAGATAGACATTGTTGGCACCAGACACTTCTTTTCCTTCACTCTCGATGCAATGTCCCAAGAAGCATACAAGATGAGGATGCCGGAGCTTAGCCAACAAATCGAGTCTCAGTTTGAGATTCCGGATTGTATATTTTTTCGACACTACCAGGCACCGTATGGCTACCAGGGTGCCGTTTTCCAGTCTTCCTTTGTATATCTGAGGAGAAAACAAAGGATGCCCCAAGTTCAAGTGACAAGATATTAAAAGCTTCCAACATTTGGGACATTTCGTTTCTGAGCAGAAGAGCCATTTTCGAATAGTGTCCATTCAATTATGTAATACATTAGAGGAAACTAAGCACGAGTTGCCTATTCATATACAAGAAAAAGCCTATTTAGAACAACTGGAGCATCAACACAAGAGGCGTTAGTACCTTTCCAGTCGAACCTTGGCCCATCAAGGCGGAACTGTCAAAGTTGTTGGTAGATGCCTTCAACTCGTCTAGTGAAAAGGGGCGATGAGCCGGTGAGCCCTGCCCGCCTATCTTTGCTGCATCAGAAATATACCCTGTGGAGTAAAATGTAATGCTTCAATAAGTCTCATGAGGTCCAAACAGTTGAATCTGCTACGAAAATTGAGTTAGGGAACGTACTAGCACTCGTCAGAATCTCCGCAGTGTATCCGGTGACAGAATTATCATGAACCGCCTTCTGCAGCAAGTGCTGCTCCGACGTCCCATGAGGGCAATACTTCCGACAGAACACAAGAACGCCAACGGCTAGAAGCACCACAACTGCAGCAATCCCACCAATGACACCTATCAACACTCCCACACTCTTTTTCTCCTGAGGTTTCGTCTTCTCTTGGAGGATAGCCGCACAGTATGTTTCAGGGTGCTGATGCTTTGGATCGGTCGCCAAGCAATTGCCACTGAACCGGACCGTTCTATTCTTCACATTAGAGCTCCAACAAGATGGCAGCACGCCTCTCAGCCTATTATTGGATATATCAACCAACTGAAGCTTGCTCCCACAGCTCAAACTCGATGGAAGCAATCCAGTTAGCATATTCGACCCCAAGTTCAGTGAAACTATACCAGGCAATGCAACGAGCCCCCCTATAGCAGTCGCCTCAGTAAGAGCATTGAAAGAGAGGTCAAGCTGCTGAAGCCGGCTCAATTTTCCGTACTGCTCAGGAATTCTCCCTGAGAAAGAGTTGTTGCTTAGTACAACTGTTGTTACGCCTTTTGGCAAACTTGGAAGGCTAGAATCCAGCTTATTGTTGCTCAAATCCATCCAATATAAGCGCAATAAACCACTTAGATCGATCAGCTTCCCAGAGATCACATTGTTGGACAGATTAATATCGGTCAATGAGGTAAGTTTCTGCAGAGAAGGAGGCAATGGACCTTCAAGCCCGTTGGCCCTCAAACTCAAGCTCGTGAGATTCGAAAACGGATTAATCCAATCAGGAAAAGTGTCATTCAAGAAGTTCCCATCAAGCTTAAGAACTTGAAGGCTGAGGATTCTTGGAAAAGTCACAGGAACAGATCCATACAGAAAGTTCCAACTCAAATCCAATGATTCAAGAGAATGCAGCCTATGAATCTTGACCGGAATGGGACCCCAGATGCCTAACGACACGAGAGTTAGAGCTCGCAAACTGTTCAATCTCGACAACGTGGCTACGAGTGAATCCATGGAGAAATTCCCAGACAAAGTTTGGGGAGGAGCTGGGAATCCATCAAAACTAGGTGGCCTTGTCTTCATATCACCGTATATTTTGATCTCAACTACGATGCTGTCTTGGCATGTGATGTTCACTTGTGGAGTAGAGGCAAAGCAGAGATCAATCCCAGGAGTTAGCCAATAATCTAACTGTTTTGGGTACTCTAATTGCTTTCTCAACTGCAGAAGAACTTGGCTTTGAGAGGATTGGAGCTGCTGCGTGCCCCAAATCAAGAAACTCCATGATAAACAGAGTGACAGAATGAATCTTGAAATTTTTGCCATGGAATTTGATGGTGCTTGGCTTCAGTCATTAATTCATCAAATTTGGAGGCGGTTTGAAAATGACAGTTTCTTTAGAACCCAAAAATGTTATCAAACAGAGAATTAAAATGCCAAAAACCATGACAAAAGAAGACAGAGAATTCAGAAATAAAGCAGAAAGCAAATGAACTTACAAGAAAAAGGTAAGAAAAACAGCTCCAAGAATCCCAGTTAAGCTTAAGAACAACAAAATCCAACAAAAAAGTGAAAAAAAATGCAGGATTCTTGTTGGGAATATGAAACGGTGATGGCTGAATTGAGGAGTATAGTAATGGTTGAGGCACGTGGTGTTTTTTCTTGAAAATTGCAAGATACTGGTAGAAGCCCAATAATGGAGAAGGATTTTCAGTGATTAATTAACAAGTTGGAGGTTGATGTAATTTATTGCTGGAAGTGAGCTATGGCGAGTGAAGGCAATGCTGACACTCGAGATACTGGGAATTATTTAAATCCAACTTTTTTTTTTTAAAAAAATTATCACCTAGTCTAATATATTATAGTAATTTATTTATTTTTTATTATGATAAAGAAATTTGCATGCCATTTAGATAGATTTCATTTCATGCATGGCTTACTTGACAAATATATCAGCTCCCATAAATAAAGTGACATGTACAACTCAAGCAAAATGATTGCAAGAAAAATGACATATATTATTACTGCATATTGTAATATTACAGTTTTTAGTGGCAACATGCTATAATTGGAATCTGAATATAGTATACTCACTATGTCCACTAAAAATAGTCTTATTAGTAGACGATACGAGTTTTAATATGTAATTGCTAAAGTAAGAGAGAGAAAAAGAAAAAGTTATTGAAAAAAAGAAAAAATGGTTAGTATAGTGTTGTGAGAAAGTTTTTAAAAATAAAATGAGACTAATTTTGATGGACGGGACGAAATTGAAAAATATGACTATTTTTGATGAACAAAAATATTTATTATTAAGATTTACGAATTTGAGGATTGAATGCCAGCTTGCTTCCAATATAAAAATATATATATATTCCTAGCTGCCCATTCTTCGTTTATTGGCAACAAAGTAATTTATTATTTGGAGTTACATATTTGGCATCTGTCTCTACCACGAGACGATGTATCTACATAACGAGATTAAAAAAAAATAATGTGGTGGAATCAAATTGATTGTGGTCATATAATATCAATAAAATAAATATGTATTTTGCTTAAATAAATCTTACTAAAATTTCAGATATGATTATATACCAAGGATATGATCCTAAATTGTTAATGTTGTTACATGTTGTCACATCACATGTAGTGCTGCACAATATCTACATTGAAATAGAACGTGACTAGACAAGGCACGTCTATCAATTTGATTAACCAATGTGTGGCAAATAGAATTCAAACTGGACGGAACAATATATTTTAACCAATCAAAAGTATTTCAGATATAAGTACTGTTCATCACTGGCGGACGCAGGAAAAAAATGTTGGTAACTGAAATTTTACAATTTTCAACTTTTCAATCTTCGAGACATTGACTCGGTAAAAGCTAAATGTAATTTATAATAATTTCCACAAATTATTTAAATTAAAATTTTTTAAAAAAATTAAAATAAAAATTTGTAGGGGCTTAAACCCCTCCCCATTCCTTATTGGTTCCACCCATGCTACTCATATAATCTCATTTTATTATTATGCTTTCTAAGTATTTACATTTATTATTTCAAGTATATATAAAAGGGTTCAAAACTTTTTAAAAAAATATTGTAAAATTTAAGAACTATTTTCAATCACTCGATTGTGAAAATCTACGGTAAGTGCATTTCTCTTGTGGATGAATATAGATCTGTGTTCGAATCCTGAAAGTCAAGCAAAAATTTTATTTTTTTCAAGTATAATTAATTTTCATTGCGAATATATTTACCGTATACATTTAATGCAAATATTTTACATTCTTATAATAATTAGCTACATTAATATAGTTAATTTTATTGAATGTGTTTGAGTGGCTCGAAAGGGATATATAAGTCCCTTATTTATTAAAGATTGACACAAATAAATGTAATTTTGTATGATTATGTATTTCAATAAATAGAGCCATAGATCAACTGTTGTAATTCATAAGGCTAACATCCCTTTTAGGTGAGGCTAATTAACACTAATGCTCTATATAAAAAGTTAGTAAAAACTCAAAACATAAGATAATGGAGATTTTGGAATTGTTCGAGCAGCATTTTCCACACGTATCAAAGGGTAGATGGTACGTTGCGCTCGTTGTCTCAATCGATCTGATTTAATCTTTTTTTTATGAAGTCAAGTGGAAATAAGATTTTCCACTAAATTTAAGAAAATTTTAGTTCTATTTAATCTACAAATAAATTTTAATTCTAAAAAAAATCGAAGCATAGTTTAAATTAGTAAAATATTTATCTTTCAATCCATAGGTCGAAATTACAAATTACTTCAGATACGTATATATGGGGTGTATGTAAGTTGTAACTTAAAAATTATAATCTTAGATCCATGTCAATCGATGTCCTTGTTGCAGTGGGACATTAGATAATCTAAGGGCATCCATAATGGGTGGCGCTTCACTGTCTGAACCTCACGCCACTTTTTTCCCCATTCCTTACTCATCCCTTAATATACACAATCCTACCCCTCATTAAAAATGAGGATATTAGATAATCTAAGGGCATCCATAATGGGTGGCTCTTTAGTGTCTGAACCTCACGCCACTATTCCCCTTATTTCTTACTCATTCTTTAAATTACAAAGGGGATGGTGTGAATTTATCAAAATTTAAGAGCATTGAAGATACAGGTGAGAGTTCAGGATATCTTCTAGTAATGCAAAACGTACAATCACAATTCAAATCTACATGCCAACGAGAGTGACCCACATGTGTCCTACAACAGCGGTCACAGATATTAAAGAACTATCACTGCCGATTTATTAAGGCAAGCTAAGAATTTTGTCCTAAATCTATTAGGTGAGGCTGGTATGTAGGAATATATTTGGATGAGGATGGAATGAATTTAGGAGTGAAATGATGATGGAAATGGAATGGAAAGAATGGAACGATGAATATAGGAATGAAATTGATATTCCTAGAGTTGGTATATACACAGATTAAATAGAATATGAATGAACTGAATAATCGGAATAATAATAACAAAAATAATAATATTATTATCATTATCATTATCATTATTTAATAATATAATCTTTACTTACCATTATTATGTTATTAGTATTGATATTAATTAATTAATAATAATAATAATTATTATTATTATTTATGTTAATTGTCAATATAATATAATAATAGTTTTATTATTTAATAATATAATTTTTAGTATAATTGTTATGATAGTTATTACTTAATATTATTATACTATGATTATTAGTATTAATTATTATTATTACTATCATTCTAATTATATTAATATTTATATTATTTAGCAGTATGATATATTATTATTATAAAAGATTAAATATACCAAATAAAGAATAAGATAGCTTTATTTAAAAATAAATAAATCTAATTTTGACTACTTCCATGCTCATGGTGTAATACCATGGACGGAGGGAAAAATGACTAAACCCCATATCAGTGACGTATCCAGAATTTTTGATATGGGGCTGTGAGTCGTGCGACAAATAATCACATAACACGCAAAAAAAAAACTTAAATAAGTAAATCTTGAAATATTATTCAATTTTAATAGGCCTATATGTTTGCATTCTCTATATTTTGTAACTATTGTTAATTGATGAATAATGGACTAGTATTAGTAATGAGCTAATATATTAGTAATAGGCTAATATCAATAATAAACTCCTTTACACACAAAATAATATTGAATTTATGCTAGATAAGGATACATAAATAAATAATATTATATAAATATAATTTAATATATTAATACTATTTTAAAAAATGGGGGTTCAATTGTACCCCCTTGTTCCAATGTGGCTACGCCACTGCCCCATATTCATGAGAATATACCTTCTTTCAAGAATGGTGATTGTCATTGTAAAAATCAGCTATAAAATTAAAAATTAATATATGAATAGTCAGAGTGGTCATCAATAAACGTTGACCAAACTACCAAACCACCCCCAAATACATTTTCCAATAAGCAAAGTTAGGTAGTAGGTGTTACTGGTCGTTCTATAGAATAAAGTAATTACACTAAACTAATCAATTAGTTATTAATTAAATTTTAATAATGTCATTTGCTGAGTTTTTAACTGCAACATTGGTTATGGTTATATCCCCCTTGACATTAAATCAATTTATAAATTCCTACAAAAATGGATTTAGTAAAAAAAAATATTTTGATGATAAAGCGCAACTAAGTTGATAAAATATATTTATTCTAATTGATAGGTCAATGATTGAATTAACCTGATATAAATAAGTGTGAGTGTATATATTGTAACTCAAAAGAAAAAATAAAAAAAATTCAACTTTAATTTTATAGTAAATACAAAATATATAATACTAGCATATTGAGAAACTCAATTATCATAAAAAAGTTAAACACAAAAGCTTATGTGCGAACGTGTGAACAATTATAATTAATTACAATTAATGAATAATTGGGGATTAATTGGAATTTAAGTTAGAGCAAACATCTATGTAATACGGAGAAATTTTTTGTGATTCAATACTAATAATTAGTAATTAATAAAAGAAAAAGAAAAAGAAAAAAAAGAAAAAGAAAAAGAAAAAGAAAAAGAAAAAGAAAAAGAAAAAGAAAAGGGCAGCAGGTGGCATGCTTGAGTTTGAAGCATTGGAAGGTCCGAATTCTGACTCCCGAGACAAATACTACTTCATTTTGTAACAGACAAAACACAATTCTTCAACATTTTCTCACCCACCAGCTACAACCACACTCGGTCGCATAGAGAGAGAGAGAGAGAGAGAGAGAGAGACAGACAGACAGACAATGGCGGCAGCGGCGGATCTCGAGGATGTGCCTTCTGTCGATCTCATGACGGAGCTCCTCCGCCGAATGAAATGCGCCAATAAACCAGACAAACGCCTCATCCTCATCGGTGCCTTCTCCCATCCTCATAATTCTTGCTCTTTTTCTTCCGCCGTTTGCATTTCTGTTTTCACTAATTACGTGTTTAGGGTTTTGGGATTGTGGTGGGTGCGTTTTCGATTGATTAAAATAGGCTTTTGACGAGTGCGTAACTGCGTATGCCGGGCGTGGCAACGTTCCGGAAATTTTATTATGCTGACAACTTTCTGGTTTCAGACAGAATTAGGTAAACTAGTTGCTGAATTTTCTTAAGTATGGTAGTGGACCTAATGGTTATCATGTATCGGTTACTTTTATGGTCTTGCTTTTTTGTGGTGTGTGATTTTGAAGTTCTTTTTTTAAGTATTACTGATACCACTAGTTCACAAAATGAATATGCATAGTTCCCTGTTGGCAAATAGATCCCAATAGTTGTATACTCGTAATGCATTTTTCTTTGTTTTTGGGGGGTAAATCAGTGCTATAGCATTAAGACAAAAGACAGGTATATATTGTCCAGTTAATAGGACATTGAAATTATCAGCTTTGTTTGTCTTGGATTATGTTCACTCCAAGAGGTGCTAGAAGATATATCAATTGGAAATTGTGCAAACTCAGTCTCTCAGGCTCCAGTAGGAGTACCTGGATGATAGTAATGAAAATAATTAGGTTACTTGAGTAAAATCTTCACTTGATCGACGCATATCTTCAATGGATCTTATGGTATATCTGCATTTATAGATCTCGGACCCCCAAATTATTGACAATGACTGAAAGTAAAAGCCTGTAATTTCCTCAGAGGCTCAGATGGGTTTAACCAGTAGTCACACCACCACATGCCATTCTACAGACGTTCTATTTAACAATTGTTCTGATGCTTTGTGTCCGTCATGTTAATTTTCAGGTCCACCAGGATCTGGAAAAGGTACCCAGTCACCAATAATTAAGGACGAATATTGCTTGTGCCATCTGGCCACTGGTGATATGCTTAGAGCAGCTGTTGCTGCCAAGACTCCCCTTGGTGTTAAGGCCAAAGAGGCCATGGAAAAGGTATTCTCAATGACATGTTATTCCACTGCCTGGAAAGACTGATGAACTTCTAACTGAAACTATCTTCTTGTGATTTTTCAGGGAGAACTTGTTTCTGATGATTTGGTTGTTGGGATAATAGATGATGCATTGAAGAAGCCATCTTGTCAGAAAGGTTTTATTCTCGATGGATTTCCTAGGACAGTTGTCCAAGCGCAAAAGGTCAACTACTTTTAATGCCTCTTTTTTTTTGTTTGCTTACAACAATTATGATCTAATGGCATGATTTTCTTATATCCAGCTTGATGAGATGCTTGATAAACGTGGAGTCAAGGTTGACAAAGTTCTTAACTTTGCAATTGATGATGCTATCCTGGAGGAGAGAATTACTGGTCGCTGGATTCATCCTTCTAGTGGTCGTACTTACCACTCAAAGTTTGCACCTCCAAAAGTGCCTGGTGTTGATGATGTAATTAGTGACCTCATCTCTTTGTGACATTGGAATTTATACTGTTAATTGTTATGCACTATTGATTTGCTTATCTTGATGTGGGTAGCATGTCATAATTGTTCATTATGTGTCAAAGAAGTATTTCTGCTCTTCAACTATCATATTTCTGGTTACTTCATGTAGTAAGCTTTGCTTCTTGGAGCTGATTCTGTTTCATCATGTTTGAAGGTATCTGGGGAGCCTTTAGTTCAACGGAAAGATGATACAGCTGCTGTTCTCAAGTCGAGGCTCGAAGCTTTCCATAAGCAGACTGAGCCAGTATGTTTCACTCACTCATATATATGTTGTTCTGCATCTGCTTTCAACCAAGTTACACTTGTTGTGCAAATATTCTTAATCTGTTTCTCTAACCTGTTATTGTCATTAGCATATATTGAAATAGAAGCTTTTTAAATGTTTACTTGGAATGCTGTTTAAAGTCAACTTCATGGTCTTTTTTTGCTTGGCCATGTTTTCTATGATCCTTCTTCCCAAGTGCTGTATTTATTCTACTCAGGTTGCGTGCTTCTAAGATGATTAGGGACTTGAAATTTGTGTGGTTGTTCATATTATTTTTATTTTCTCGTTTTGAGGAAATGGTATATTTATCCAACTTCGTGTATCCTGTATGCCCAAAACTTTCCTGTGACCGTTAGTCCGAGAAAATTGTAACATTAGCTAGTCATGTTCTTTAATGTAGTATAGACAGGATATTGTGGCAAAAGAGACTAAAAAGGAAAAGAAGAAAAGACACTGAAGTTGATAGTTAGGATCAGGGTCGAGATTTATCCTTTCATCCCAGAATCTTGAGTGTTGCCAATTGTTTAAAGAATATCCGTTGTTTGGTAATCCAAGTGGAATGTACCTAAAACTGTAGCTTTACTGCGTAGGAGATCATCACCAAGCTGGACATCAAGTATTTAGATATGCTGTCCCCAAGTTTATGACTGCTATTGTCATTTGGTTTTGAATCTTCTGTTCACTGATCCATACATAAATCGACTCTTATATCTGCCTGGACATTATGTTTTCTACACTACCCTGTTTCTTGTTAGCTTGTAATGGTGCTGGCATTTCACTTTAGCTCCTTGGACTCAAATTCCTGTCACACTGTTTTTTAACTGCACAGGTTATTGACTACTATAGCAAGAAGGGTGTTGTTGCTAACCTTCCGGCGGAGAAACCTCCTCCAGTGGTGACGTCAGAGGTGAAAAAAGTACTGACGTCGTGATTAAGACTCCAGTTTTTTGTCCACCTTCAATAAACATTTGATGCCTGCAGTTTTTGGTCATATTTTTATTCGGATATGTCAGCACGACTTATCACTTATCACTTATAACCAAAGGTTCCAGCACCGTACGATTTGTTCTGCTGAGTCAAAGAACTAGTCGGCATTAGGTTTAGATTTGCCTATACGAGTTACAAAATTGTTTCAGTTCACTTTCTATCCAAGGATGCTAAATACAGTTTTATGGGTAATGACTCCTCACTGTGGGGTTTGTATCTCTGCATATTGTGAAATATGAGCATGAGTTTCGGAGGTGGGGTGAGGGTGCACCTCATCTCCCCTCGACATGCTAATAAAAACTTCATTGTTATTTGACGACGAGCTTTCCTTTAATGAGAATTACAAGAGCCAGTAACTACAGGTTAAAATAGTTTGGATACGGCTTTTATGAGAAGGCCACATGTTTATTTACTGATTCATTATATGTAACACCAAGGCAATTATCAGTAATTCTTCAGCAACGATGTTTGAAAATGGAATCCCTATAGCTCTACGTACTCGACAGAAACATTCCTTACAGAATTCTTGTAAGCCCTACTATAAAAGTAGGGGTTTCGATGGAGAACCATTTGCAGGGTAGTTCTATTAAAAAAAGAAGCAAAGATCTTGTGAATTATGCGTTCAAATCTTACTATGTAAAAACACTTTCATCTAATGTATGACTTGCAGATTGGCAATCGATGGCAAATTTTTCAATATAGGTCAATTTACAAAAAAGATTCTCAAAATGAGATTTTTTTTTTTTAGTTATGAAAGTAGTAAAGACAGCGTCAGCGTCTCGCGTCTCCGATAAAAGACACGTTATAGGACGTCTCCGATAAAAGATGCGTTACCCTATAACGTCTCACTGAAGACGCATTACACAAACACATTTTACTGGGAGACGCGTGACCGTCTCGCCGTTTCATTGTTTTGATCAAAGAAAAAAAACACGAACTACAAACTACTTATGCAGATTTGTGAAGGCCTTAGGGGCCCATAGCAATGCTCATGTGTACATAGCAGGAGGGGAGCCGTTTGGAGGCAGGCATGCACTGCAGCCACTCATGGATGAGTTCCCAAATGTAGCAACAAAGGAGACGAGGGGGAGAGCTCGCTCCATGCCTCAACCGGTCCTCCATTCTTGCAGCCATAGACTTCATTGTGTTTCTCAGCAGCGATGTGTTTGTGCCCTCACACGGGGGTAACATGGGGCAGGCTATGCAGGGGCACCGGGCATATGAAGGGCACCGCAAGTACATAAGGCCTAACAAGAGGGCGATGACCCCATTGCTGAACGATGCATCTGTTTCAGAGCAGGAGCTGAGCAGCATTGTGCAGAAGCTGCACAAAAGTACTCAATGGGGCACCCTGAGTTGAGGAGCAAGAAGCTGGATAGAGATGTATTGGCATATCCAGTGCCTGACCGCATTTGCAAACAATGAACATATATATAATATTCTCTCTCACCATCTATAGGCATTGCTAGTGGAATTCACTTACAAGAACTATACCAATTCGAACGTATAAAAGAGAATCAGCTTTTTTGACTAGTTGCAATCTCAGCAATGGAATGTGTTTGTACATCTTGTGTTTGTGTAACTTCATTCATGTTGGGTTTCATCAACGTTTCAACTGCTTTTGAGTTTTAAGTTTGGGATTTTTGCCCTGAATTGGTGTTTGTTATACTTACTCCGTCCACTAAAATTAGTCTTATTAGTGGACGACGCAAGTTTTAATACGCAATTGGTAAAGTAAGAGGGAGAAAAAAAATGATTTGTGCACAGAAAATTTCTAAAAATAGAATAAAATTAGTTTGGTGAACAAATCAAAATGAAAAAACAGGACTATTTTTAATTGATGGAAGTAATACATTAATAAGTGGGCTGCCATAATGGGGCTAATGGCAACTAAAAAGATAAATGTATAATAAATGAAATATGGGCCTACCTACCAATACATTGCTTTTCTATTATTTAGATTATTATATTTTATTATATTATATGTATTTGTTTATTGGATTATTCATTTTAGTTTTGGGTGAGAGGGAAGAACCTTTCTGATTCTTGGGTAACAACAGTCTCTTTCCTGCAAAATTTCGCCTCCAGCGGCAAACGATCCCTCTCGTGATACAATTCATTCACCCAGAAATATTCTGTAAAGGTGGGAGCTTCACCCATCAATTTTGATTATGTGTTTTGCATATGAGTTCTTGTTCTTATGGAACCTTGATTTATCATGGGACCAAATCGTCTTTCGTCTATCTCATTTAGATACTTAAATTTCGTGGAAATGAATAATACTTTATGGGCCAATTTCTGATGGGTTTTGTATAGGATTGTATTTGAAATGTTGTTGGCTGAAACTCCTGACATGATTCTCATATGTTTAAGGGGTTTCTCCTCTCTTCTTTATCCGAGCTCACTTATGCTTAGTTTCGTAGTGCTTTGTTTTTATGTTTACAGAGCTGAGAACTATTTGTTATATTCAGTGGATGCTGATCTTTTGTAACTAGTGTCAGTTACCAAAACTTTTTAGTTGTGATAAACTTGCCCAAAAATTCCTTATATGCTGCTCGTTAAACCAAGAATTTTAGTTTTTGAGTTTCATTTGGCATGTTGATGCGATCAATGTAAACTGAGACGGAATGATCATTGGCTTGGAGAATCTGGTTCGGTGCATTACAAGTTGTTAGTGGTTGACTGGTTATATATCATTTTTGCTCTCATTATTGACATATTAATGTTAGTGGTCTTTTTTTATCAAGATGATGGTTATCAGATGATGGACCAAACCACGGCCGTGCAACTTTTACAAATTTGTTTGTGCTATAAAAGTTTATCTCACAACAAGAGGTTGTTGTCTTTTTGCAATTTGAGTTTTACGTGTAAGTGTATATTTCTGAGTGATCAAAACCACAAGCCACAATGCTTGCTTCTAGGATGAATTTCTAATCCTTGATATTTTATCCCTTTGCCATTCCATCTTTTGTTTTGTTTTCTGTTTGCTCGTGATCTGCTCTTTCAGTGTTCAGTTTTTCATTAAGTTAGGCCTTATTCTGTGTACGAAAAATCCAGGGGTCCTGAGTTGCCGATTCTTCTATGGCTTCTTTCAAAGCATTCTTGAACAGTCCTGTTGGTCCAAAAACAACTCACTTTTGGGGCCCTGTTGCTAACTGGGGTTTTGTCATTGCTGTAAGATAATCCACCTGGACGAAAAATATAGAATTTAGTTTTTTTAAGCTGCATTAATGCTCAATTGTATGCTTGGTGTTTTATTGTGCAGGGGCTAGTAGACATGAAAAAACCTCCGGAAATGATTTCTGGCAACATGACTGGAGGTTTGGAGTTGGATTTTGCAGATTAATTATCTTATAATATGTCCTAACGCATGTGTTTTCCCTTGATTCTTTCTATGTTTAATTATGCAGCAATGTGTGTATATTCTGCATTGTTCATGAGGTTTGCATGGATGGTTCAGCCGCGCAACTATCTGTTACTTGCCTGCCATGCTTCAAATGAGACGGTGCAACTCTATCAACTCTCCCGCTGGGCCAAGGGTCAAGGGTAAACTCTGACTCGAGGCTTCTAGTTCTATTGTTATTGATACAATGAGTGGATGAACAAAGTCTTCATGCATTTGTGTGTCTGATCATATATTGTGAACTAATGATGATCTTATGATCAATGCTTGAACAAACAGTGCAACTAATGTTTGTTTTCGTCGCTAGGTACTTGGGAGAGAAGAAAGCCGAGGCTTCGCCTCAGTGAGTAGAAGGCTAGTGATACTCTGTGTTCTCTCTAGAGCTGAAATCGCAGCTTACCATCCATCTGCAACCATGGAAATGGAAAATAAAAGGCTTGTATATGATTCAAATCCGTTATTACCTTGAGAAACTATTTTCCTCAAGACTCCTTGTATCAAAGATCCTCTAATTTGTTATGTTTCAAAATCAAGCTTAGATTCCTACTGATCTGAAAATGTTCATTTCTCTTCAATGCATTTCCCGGAATTGGATGTGACTTCCAACTCTATGAAATGGTTATATACAATACACAAATCTCACAGCTATATGCTGTATACAACAAACACTAGTTTCCTATTTAACGATTAAAAAAAGGCATCACTATAAGTTTAAACTAAACAAATGGAAGAAAAAGAGGAGTTAGTACAGACCTTCACTACGAAAATGGGAATCAAAGAGAAAAACAGCCCTACAAAACCAATAAGAGTTTACTGAACAGAGGAAAAGAGCAAGAATGGCAGCACACCCAAACATTCTTTTCCTTTCACATCATGCAGTTCCAGCCTTTGATTGAGTTAGCCACTGACCTATCTGACAAATTATAACATGGCTGACAGAAGCTGCTGTGACTGTATGTCCCTAATACAAAAGCCAAATATCCAGCTCAGCAATATCTCAAGATATATAGGACCATATTAGGAGGAACCATGACTTTTGTTAGATGAATAATACAAGAGGAAGAGGAGCTTGCTATTGAGCAAAGGGTGATAAGGAAACAAGAACAAAAGAAAGTATTAAGTTTTCATGCAAGAATGGATCTGAGGAAAACCTAGTCTCTGCAAATTCGAACTAACATCAATGCGTACTAGGATGTCGAAGAAAAAACAAGTACATTTTTAAATACTCACCACAGGAGGCAATCACAGGTAGCTCAGGGTGCCTACTATGGATCTTATACTTCTGGAACATTTCCCTACTAAAGTGCCTGTACGAATGTTAGAGGAAGCAAGGCCGCCTGAGCCATTTCCTATATATGTTGTATTTCCATCAATATCTTCAGAAACAACCTTAATGGAGGTTTCTCTGAAATCAATTGAAATCACAGGCCCTCTCTGAGCAGAGGTATCATAGAGCCGAACCTGCGAGAGTTCCTTTTATACTATTAAGACACATATGTCATTTACTTCATTAGTATATGCTACCAGTACTCACAAGGCAATGAGCAAACCAAAAAGCTTTACAAAGTTGCATAAGAATAATTAAGGTTAATGTACAGCTTTCTATACTATTTATCTGCTCTTTGCTCAGCCAAAAGCAAGATCAATGCAGACGAATCATCTGTAGTCAGCAGGACTTAATAGTTGAAGTATCCCAGCAACAAATTTTCAATGATCATCTTTCAAAACAGTTGCACATGTAAACCAAGTTGGCGTGAAGATTCCAAGGTTGTTTTTAGGGGGCTACGCAAAGATAGATCAAACCATTCAATTGTGCTTATCTCCCCAATCATAATGGAATGGAGAAACTTGATGCTTACAGATTTCGCAGTCCAGATCTTCTCACATTCGTGAAGATCCCATTGTTAACTTCAACACCCTTCCTGTGTTTGTCAGAACATACTGTAAATGACCAACTACTTATTTTTCACTTTAAGGATTGGAAACTCAAAGAGAAGCTTACCCTCCAAACAAGGCATGATTCCAACTTCACTAGCTTTTGAGCATATTCCATTCTCACATGTCCTTTAGTTGTAGAGGCAAGCAGTGTACATGACCTAAGTCAAGAGTTAACTTCTCATGAGGTAGATTATTAGAAGAGGATCACGAAAAATGTGCAGATAAGAAGCAAGAAAGATTACTTGTTTGAACTCCCATCTTGCATTTCTTTGGTTTTGAAAGTGTACTAAAATGATCAAGTTCTCACAAACAAGAATGTTTTTTTACCTTTTTACATGAAGTTCAAATAAAGAATAGCTCTTTTTTCTGCTGTTAACTACTGTTAGATCCATATTTGTACTTACATAACAGGACCCTGACAAAACAATTTCAAAAAAGAAACCAAGATGATGACTGATTTATGTTTGTGCAACAAATGGACTCCAATAAGGGCATGGTATCATCCTCAGAGGACTGACTGTAGAATGACATAAATCCAGAATATGAACTTGAAGATCCCCGTTTATACCACTAATAACTTCAACCTATGCAGCACATCCTTCACATGGTTCTCCAGAAGCTGGAAAATAAAAACTTATCGATCCAGATTCCCTGCAATACCAGAGTTTCACATTTCCATGCAATACAAGTGACAGATGTAGGGGGGTCGGGACCAGTGGCGAATGTACATTTCCATGCAATACAAGAGACCAGTGGTGGATGTGGGGGGGGGTCGGGAGGGGCAGCCAATCCCCTCCTACGGCTAATTTTTCCTCATGATCACCGAAAAAACTGTCAGGATCACCGTTCCGTCCGTACGATCGGATTCATAGGACATAAACTGAGAAAAAGAAATGTGATTGTATGACCGTATGAGAGTGCGAAAAAAAGAATTAAAAATAAAATAAAAAACAATTTAGAAAAAGAAAAAGATAAAAGAAAATAAAAGATAAAAGAAAATAGCCAAAATGGGTTTTCTTCATTAAATTAACTAAGAGAATGGAGAGATAGAAAATATAATTTTGAAATTTTAACTAATCATAATCTATCCATTTCAAATTTGATTTTTATAATATTATAGTAAATTAAAGATTATATTACATCCTTTAATTTAAAATGCATATTGC
Organism: Monilaria moniliformis; assembly: GCA_034509125.1. NCBI lineage: Eukaryota > Viridiplantae > Streptophyta > Magnoliopsida > Caryophyllales > Aizoaceae > Monilaria > Monilaria moniliformis. The sequence goes on from JAYDZE010577854.1 coordinate 18,472, forward strand.
ATATATTTTATGACGAATAAATTTAAAATCTTATTATATAATAGTTTCAATTCGTAGTTTTAGTACTTTTTTAAATTAAGAGTGCCACTACAAATACCATATACAGCAAAATAAATAAACGTAATTACTAGGAAACAAATCGTGTGAGAATCAACGCTCACGTCCGCCCGTAGCCGGCTGCGGACTACAGCATTGAGTTACGAATCTTGAAATTATCATATTTAATCTATTGAATTATATTTCTTCCATCCATTAAAAATATTCATGTTTTTCTATTTTTGCTTGTTCACCAAAAGGTCCAAAATTAGTCGTATTATATTTTTAAAAAAAATTTCACAATATTACACCAATAACTTTTTATCTCTCTAAGCACTTTTTCTCTGCCTCTTTTACTTTATCAAGAAAAATGTTTTACAAACTAAGATGTGTAATTTAAGATAATTAATTTGTTCGGTAGAGTCGTTGACCTCAAAAGTTGGAAGCTATATTAATTTTGTTATTTAATAGAGTTAACTAATTTATCTATTATTTCGCGATAGATTAGAGCATAATTGTGAGTAAATTCAAATGTCAAAATATAAAATGATGTTTATTAATTTAGTAGAATATGATTTTTTTATTACTCCTTTAGATTGGAAGTGTAAACTATTTTAATTTGATATACGCGCGCAATAAATCGATTTCTCTCTCTCTCTCTCTGCACTTTACACTATTTATTTACTTTTCGTTTCTTCAATCTTCACACTCTCCACAGCATTGCCACCTTGTACCTTGCCAAACACCCCCTTGTACTTTCATGGCGTCGCCCGAGGCCCCCCTCTTGCCCGATCCCGAAACCGAGCTCGACCAATCCCTAACCACTCTGGAAAAATTCCTCGGCCTCCTGGGCTTCTGCCAGCACACTCTCCTCCGCGCCACGTTCTCGTGGCTCGCCTTCTTCCTGCTCGCCGTCGCTCTTCCGCTCGCCGAGATCGAGCTCTCGAGATGTTCCGCGTGCGAGAAGTTCGAGATTGAGACCTTTGAGCTCGAAATTCTCGTCTCGCGGGCGGTGGTCGCCGCCGTTTCTCTTCTCTGCGTGTCGCGGAATCTGCGCAAGTACGGAATCCGAAAGGCGCTCTTCGTCGATCGGTGCCATGGCCGCATGACGCAGTTTCGGAAACAGTATATTCAAAGAATTCGTGTAAGATTTTTTTTGATACCCCAAAATTCCTGCTAGTTTGGTAGTCAGTCGACTTTCTTTTGTTTTTTTAATCGATTAAGCCACGTCAGTTTTTTCCCCTTCGTTTATTCAAGCTTGTTTAGTTTCCTATTTAGGTAATTAGTGTAATTTGCTTAGTACAGAAAGAAATTCATGTTTTATACTGTGCATAATGTTGAATGATATTAGCACATCCAGTTCATGTTTGAAAAATATGCTTTTGGGGTTCACGAAACCAGGTTAGAAGGTGACAAGTATTCATGTTCTCTTAAGTTTGTTAATGGTCTTGTTCAAGAAAGAGAAGTTTGTTAATGATCTTTTTCATAAAGAGAAAATTTGGACCATGTCTTTACTTGTACGCTGATAATGTGATTTAGTTGACTAAAGTCCGATATTTGTGCGCTATGTTTCAGTGATGGTCACATCAAAGTGCTTGCTTTGTTGTTGATGTTGTGTTTATTGTTATTTTTTTTCTTGTGAGGTGGTATCTTGGAATGTTAACTTACTTCATCCTCAATTTTGAGCAGGTATTTTACTGCTTATTGGGTTCATGGTTTGGGGCGTGCTTTGTATTGAAGATCGGGCGCGAGGTTGCTCGTCTGGTCTATCTGCACAATGGTTCTTGGTGGCTGTCTATTATCTTATTCATCGTTTGCTTGTTATCTTGGTCGTATTCGACACTGGTGTTTCTATCTGGTTGTGCTTTATTTAAGTTGGTAGGGAATTTGCAAATAATACACTTCGAAAACTATGGAAAAGTTCTTGAGAAAGATTTGGATGTTTCTCTCTACATCGAGGAGCACATGACTCTAACCTTCGACTTATCAAAGATAAGTCACAGGTTCCGAATCTTTCTTCTTCTGGAGTTCTTGATCGTCTCAGCAAGTCAGTTTGTCACATTGTTGCAGGCAACAGAAAATCAGGGCATCATCAATCTCATCAATGGAGGTGATTTTGCAGTAAGTACTTGTTTCTTTTGAGAGAGCTGTAAAATATCATATTGATCATGTAAGTTAAATTTTCTGATTCTTTTGATTTCTGGTTGTTAATGACTTGATAATAGCCTGCAGTCTTCAAATTAGTTCTGACAAGCTTTAAAATATCAAATCTCACACAACACACCATTTGGGGGGGGGGGGGGGGGGGGGGGGGGGGGGT
>JAYDZE010577855.1:0-11379 GCA_034509125.1 Monilaria moniliformis
ACAAAATCTAAAATCGAACTCCTTATTGACATTAACTACTAATAATCAGATAATTAGTAACTGAAAATCCTTATCATTATAATGTAATAGTTGTGGTTATTACAAGAAAAGATTTTAATATACAGAACCCGGCAGACTTGAAATTTATATAATAAATAATTTTTAAACTCGACCACTCTTAGTAAAAGATATTGATTAATTAAAGCCAACAACAAGATTAAATTAATAATTGATATTAGAATCTTAAACATGGAAAATAAATTAATTAAAAAGGAAGCCTAGATTATCATTTATTTGGATTTTAACGGATAAGTCAATATTAGTTTCTAGTGGTCCAAATTAATATTTTATTGGGCTTGTATTAAATTGGGGCTTAATATAATTAGTAAAAGCCCAATATTGAGGCCCAACTTAAATTTCCTTGAATCCCTAACCTAGCCCATATATATTCTATAAATAGGAGAGAAGGTGAAGAAATACACACACTACAATTCACGCCACACACGTGATACTTTAGTTCTTTTTGTAGTGTTTTATTTCTTCTTCTTTTCTAGTCCTATATGGTTAATAGTTTTGCCCACATCAATATTCAAATCTAAAATTGAGAATAGGTTAGAAGATCTGAGGTAGATATTCAAGTTATCCATGTGGAGAATGCGCAAACAATCTTATGATCTTTGGAGATCAATTAATCAGTAGGTAATCCAGATCCGTAGTATGCATGAGTTATGACTTAATTTCTAAATTGAATGCTTTTACCTGCGTTTTAAATAGTAGAATTTAATGAAATTTGTATTAATAATTTTTTCTATATTATCTGAGAAAATTTCTAGAAAGGGAAATTCCTTAATTAAAATTAAATACCCATCAATAGGTTAGTGGGTGGAACATCAATTAAAAATTCTAAACTAAATCAAAGTTTCAATTATAATAAAGGGTGATAATTTTTTTGGCTAATTGGTAATTAAACATTCTAATTTTATCCATAGAAATAAATGACTCAATTAAGGAATAAATGACTCAATTAAGGTGGAACGTCCTAAAATGGAATACAACTCAAATAACGTGGAGCGAATGGAGTACTTATTAATAACAAAGTCTGTTAGAATTTAGAAGTGTAAGTTGTTATGGTAATTGATTATTTGTCGCAGAAATGTAAAGATTGATAACAAAAATACTAAATAACAAAAATTGAAAAATTAGAGAAAATTCTCATGTCAGTTAAGGTTTGAATCCGTACAGAATTTATATAGTCGTAAATGTCCCAGATTTAATTTAAATATAATTTTGCTATATAGTTCACGTCCCAAATATGTATACTAATATTCGCCAATTATCATAATTATAATATATAAGCTGTTATAGCAATTAGTTGATGTGTCGATAAAAGCTGAACATTATAGTATACACATTAATAATAAATAGTATAAATACCCACTAATTAATCGTTCTCGTCTAAAATTCGTATATATAGTAATACCCATTAACCTAATCCAACACTGTTGTTTGGGAGAAAAGTTGACATGGGATTCATAATATAAAATTGATATGTGATTCAGAGTATGTTAAAAGAAATAGTAAACAAAATTATCCTTTTTATTTGAATTTTAAATTGGTACATGTCTCATGAAAAGTTGACATGATCATTTTATTAAGGTTTTGAATTGGTCTCTTAAAAAATTAAAATGAGATCCAAAATATGTTCAAACTATATCCATACATTTTAGTTGGCACATATTTGTTGTGTATTATTTTTTGATCGGATGACATATATTTTAAAGGACGCATAACAATGGTTTTGGGTTATTTTTGCAGAGGAGCTCGATCCCATTTTAGCACCAAGTTAAATGTTGTGTCTGATGATCCCGAGGTGATAAACACGAAGGTTCTTTGGCAAATTTGGAGGGCTCATCCCACATTTTATGCTCCCAGTCCCACCCCACGCCATGGCTGTGATGATCTCGTGGGTGGTTGGATTCGTTGCGACTTTGTTTGCAAACCTAAACATTAATGAGAGAGGAGTTTGTAGCTGCGAAGGTCCTTATTGATTTTTATGTTGCAGTAGTCATCCAAGTTTCACCTTTTACACCAATTGAAATATCAAATCTAACTACATTCATAACTTATAGATGAAAGAGTGAGAATTACCGTATTGATTATAAGATGAAATCCAACCATTATCACTACCAATATGATGGTCCAAATATTTTTTGTCGAATCTAAATACATGAATTTTCGACTTATTTGATTTTTATCGTAAAATTTTTTGGGAGTGTTATAGCTTGTATACTGAAAAATAAGTTTTAGCTGCTTTGTATTGGAAAATATTATTTCTCATATATTGAGAAGAATTCAATACTGTCACATAGTTTGCTTTTTGTGGTTATGAAAGCTTATTCTTGAGCATATAATTATAAATTGAGCAAACAAGTCATTCTTCTATATTTTAGAATGAATGGTGGATCCATGATCACGGAAGATATTTCAATCGGTTACCAGTAAACGAAAATCATGTTCTCAACCTATATAGACACGAACAATCTATCGTGAATGGTTGCAGTGCCGATTCGAGGTTCGCGCCTATCTTGGTCAACTGATAGCACTAGTGTGGTAAAGAACGGAAATTGATTAAACTGAGATACATACTTCGATGTTGTATAAATGAAGTACAAGATCTCGGCAATCTTTTATTTCTTAATCTATATAAATAAAACTGACCATACGATATTGGTTATGCACTCATTTGATATACCAATAGGTACTGATTTTTTGTAACCCAAAGTAAGTCATGATATGTTGGGCAATGATAATTAATGTCTAGCGATGCTAATATTGTTAATATATATAATTGTGTCTTAATAAGACCCGAGTTGATAATATCCCCAAGAGGTGGGAACGAAAAAAAAGAATTTGTTATACAAATATGCGCAGTTGGAATTTATTCCAGTATAATAAATAAAGTTTGAATTAGACCACTCTTGTAGAAGAGATTAATTAATTAAAGCTAGCAACAAACTTGAATTATTTAATGGATATTGTGGATTAGGACGGACAGTGCAATATTAATTTTGTAGTGAAATCAATTAATATTAATGAACTTAATTTAAGTTGGGCTCAACTTAAAGAATGAAGCCCATTAAGAGGTCAGGTCTTAATTTTCATCGGAATCCTTGACCTAGTCCACCACCTCTATAAAGAAGGGGTGTTGGACGAAAATTTGAGCATATGTGTACACACACACAAAAATTGTCCCTCCTGTGTAGTGCTCTAGATTTTCATTCCATACCCCGGTTATTAAGATTGGAGGATTATATTGTCCACAAAATATTCAAACTATAGGAGATAATAGGCCATAAGATTCGAAGATTGAATTGTTGTGATGGAGTGACGAGAGTAGCAAGCAATCTAGTACACTAATCAGCAAGAAGAATCTACTAAACAAGGTAAAAATCCCAACTCTAGAAGCATACCTATGACTTGCTATTTGTCTTTTGTTGCCTATCTAAATGCATTCTAAGTAGATTTGATTAGATTGTGTAAATTAAATCTAAGCATCATCCTATGAGATCTTTGGCAGTCGGGGGTTATTCAATACATCCCCAGCTCGGAGAAGAATCGAAACTGATGTGGCAAGTAAAAAACGTCATTTTGATTATATTAATTTCAAAAAAATCCAGATCATTTTTCTTTATTCCAACTATCATTTTAACCACATTTCTTCTTCTAAAACCTCCGACCAACCATCTACTTCTTAACTCTCAAAATTCTGGCGACACCCACGTTGCTTGCACCTCTCATTGGATGTCACGTTCGGCAGGAAGAAGGCGAGCAAAGTTTCCGCTCGCTTGTGAAGGCAGCGAGCCGTAATTTTCACGAATTCATTTTCAATGAAGCTCCGGCTTCAATTTTCCTTGTTGTCGTCAGAGTATTCCTGTCCTTTAGGTGCTGATTCGAATGTTGTCTTCTTCCACAAATCTCAAGTCTGTTTACTCCTTTTCGGACTCTAAGTTTTACCATTTATAGAGATTTGACCAATGTGTGTCTTCTTCTTTTGCCTCCATGCTTGTTTGATGGACCCAATTTTTTCGAATTTGGTTTTATTTAACTGGCTGGATTGATTTTGGCGTGTGGGTGTTGGAAGTCGCTTTTGCCGATGAACAGCAAGAACTGGGATTGCTAGGGCATTCTAGCATTGATTGCGAAGAATTTCAAGACTCAGCAAGCCCTCCAACTAATGTTGGAAGGGTTTGACCAAGATGCTTCTACTTTAAGAAATACATTAGGGGATATGAACATTGATACTGAGAAAGAAGAGAAAGAAGATGATGATAGTACACATATGATGAATAAAAATATGAATTATAATCAGGTCAGTCTATTGAATTTCAGGCTAGTCATACTCGGATCCTAAGCTAATCGGGCTGGAATTTCATCCGGTTAGAAATATCCAGCCCGAACCCTAAACATTTGAGTTTTGGGCTAGCCTAGCGGGCTAAGCGGAATAAAATTTAACGGTGAAACTAATGAATTATGCATGATCTCTGTAATGGTTAATGAAGAAAAGTACTCGTATTTATACAATATATAGTATTTAATTGGATGAATTTTAAAATATATACTTCAATTCAGACACGATTAAAAAATATTAGTATAAAAATTTAAAAATTGACATTGGATAATAATAACATTTAATTAGTCTTAAGTTGCTCGATGATTTAACATATCAGAATAAGTTATGATAGATATTGATATGTTAAAAAATCACATTTAAAATTTATAAATTCAAAATGAAATATAAATATATTTTGATAAATTTCATAGCATTAAGAAATCAAAATATTTCTTGTACTAAACTTAAAATTTTCAATTCGTTTATTTATTATTATATTATATTAGCAAAAATCTTAATGCATATAGACATTAGATGGTTAATTTTATTTTATTTTTGTCTAGTTATTCATTTTATCAAAATTATCATTAAAGTGCAGAACCACTCGTCAAACAAGCTGAAACAGTAGGCAGAATTTGCACATAGGGCCATCCCATCAGGTTTCGGGTCAGCCCTACTCGGGTTGCGAGCTAATCGGATTGAAATTTTAATGGGTTAGAAATTTTCAACATTAAACCTCTAAATTTAGTGGCCTATTCAGGCAAGCCGGCGGATTTTGGGCTGAACTATCTCCCTACATAAAAATCATGATTTCATGGACTGTTAACAACATGCGAGCCGCAAACGAACAATAATATTTATTACATGAATAAAAGCATGAAAACATGAAACTATATATTAACTATAACATAGATTTTATGAACAACAAACATGAAATTACGAATAGAAATAAGTGATGCGTTGCTTTCCCTAAAAATAATTTGACTAACAGAAATCGGTATGCCCACACTGCACATACTACAGTAAGCAAAATCGTATCCCAAGGGATCGGTGAGAATTCTTCTAAATTCCAATCTATAGAGTAACGCACGAAAATTGTCATTGGAAATAAACAAGAAATAACAAAAGAGAATCGAATTTCGACGAAACAAATTATATCGAGAAAAGGTAACTAAAAATTGAGAGATTATGGCTTCCAATTAAGTTTACCTTAACATGATTATTTTGACCTCTAATTCATGCAAATACCAGTTATGATCATCAAAGACGCTTCTGACGCGATCTTATCTCTCCTTAGTTTCTCGATTATTAGGAAGACGCTTCAATAACTACTTTTCTAATCGACTGACTTGTTGGGGTTTGTATACTAAAAAACAAGCTTGGGCTACTTTGTATTAAAAACCTAATTTCCCACATTTTGATGAGAAATTTAACATTGTTACATGGTTTGCCTTTTGTGGTTATGGATGCTTATTCTTAAGCATATAATTATAAATTGAGCAAACAAGTTCTCCTTCTATATTGTATACTGAATGGTGGATCCATGCCCCAGAAGATATTTCAGTCGGTTCCTTATAGAATAAAAGCAAGTTCTTAACCTAGATAGACATGGAAAATCTATCGTGAAAGGTTGCAGATTCGATACAAAGTTCGTGCCCATCTTGGCAAACTAATGGCATTGAGTGTGGTATAGCACTGAAATGGATTATAGTGAGATACGTACTTTAACGCTGTGTAAATGAAGTTCAAGGTCTCGGTGATTGTTTATTTCTTAATCTATGTAAGTAACATTGAGCATACGATGTTGATTATGCACCAGCTTTGACTTATCAATAGGTGCATGTTTTTCGCAACCCTAAGTAATTCCTGATATGTTGGGCAGTTATAATTAATGTCTAGAGATGCTAAGATTGTTATTATATGGAATCAGGGCTCGGGAGACCCGAGTTGATAATATCCTCAAGAGGAGTTCGTAATGTGGATCTGAGTGAGCAGTGCAATATTAATCCATTAGTAGAGTGAATTAATATGAATATACGTAATTAAATTGAGCTCAACTTAAAGAATAAAGCACATTGGGAGGCCCAGTCCTAATCCTACTTGGAATCCCTGACCTAACCCACCACCACTAGATATAGGGGTGGAGATGACGATAAAAAAACTCAAACACAAAATTTTCATACCCTCCTGTGTACTGGTCATTAGTAACTTTCTAGTATCCACCCAGTCTATAAGGCTTGATAGAATATTGCCACACAATATTCAACATATAGGAGGGCCAAAGGTCAATAGATTTCAAGAGTCAATTGTTGTGGATGAGTGATAGGAGTTGTAAGCAATCTACAACACTAATCAAAAAGAAGAGTCTGCAAAACAAGGTAATCATCTAAACTCTATGAGCATGTCTAGGATCTAATTTATCTGCTAGCTGCCTATCTAAATAGGTTCTATTGGCTAATTAGATATGTTAATTAAATTTAAATTTAATCATATGAGATCCTCGACAGTCGAGGGGATCCTTCATTGGAGCTCCCCCAACAATTGGAATCAGAGCCGAATCATAGGATCTGATGTTTAAATTTAATTTTTCTTTTTATCTGCTTGTTGCCTGGGTTATATCTGATAATACAACTATAGATTTAATTTTCTGTAATTTATCCTGTTTATTTTCCTTGAATGTATTTAAATTTGTTCTGTTGGTTTCTGCCTAGTCTATGGCACGATCTGTAAACCTACAGGGTATGACCATGGTAGACTACGATGTATTGCTTTATTTTCTTGCAATTATTTGTAATTGGATGGGAAATCAAACTAAGAACACAAAGAATGAAGAACAGAGGTAGGATTCGGGCCACGACACGTCGTGTCGTGGACTCCACCCAACAACGCTCGACGAACCATGTCGGATTCAGCAACAGCTAGTGCCACCGGTCGCAGGGTGCAAAGGGAAGGTTGCCTGGCAGCAAGAGCTGGCCGAGGGTACCTGGCGGATGGGACGCAGGACGGCACCGGTGCGTAGAGGCTGGCTGGTGCCGAGGTAGCGGCGCCCAGTGTCAGATCGCTCTCGGCAGCCAAGGCCAAGACACCCCGTCAGGCGCATCGTGATGTAGCAAGTCGGGCGTAGGTACTCGGCGAGTGAGGGCGAGCGCTGGGCGCGAGCGGGCATCAACTTACAGATGTTGGCGCACCAGGCTCTATGACGCTCGTGAGGCCTCGGCAGCGCCCGTCGTGCGATGCTTGGGCGCGAGAGCGCAGGCCTCGAGCGTTGCCGAGCGATGCAGCACCAGACAGAGGAAGGCAGCATGCGTCGCACAGACGGGCATCACCCATAGGCGGGCGACGAGCGTTGGGTGCACGTGAACGGGCCACGGATACCGGGTACAGGGTGTCGGGGCGTCGGGCGTTGGGGCACCTGACATGCTTAGGCAGCACCAAGTGTAGGACTCCAGGCGATAGCGCATGGGCTAGAGGCCAAACGGGCGTTGTGGCTCTCGAGATGTCTCGACAACGACCGACACATATTGTACGGGCTTGCAAGGTGACCAGACAACATCTAGCATCGGGCGCCGAGAGCTGCCACACAACAGGGGCCGACAGGGTTGGGTGCCCAGCGCCCAGCAGCACCAGACGGTGCCTGGGTCTGATGCAACACAAGGGCGATGGGGTTGGGTGTGCTACGCTCGGCAGCACCTGGCTCCCAGCATGTGCGCGCAGGGACGGGAGCCAACAGAGGCAGGACGCCCGACACCCAGCAGCCACCCAACGACAACTGAGACTCGGGATGTGACGACGACAATAACAATGGTGGTTAGAGGCGGCGGTCCGGCAATGGTCCAGCTGTTGTCCTAGTGGTTGGATTTTTAATACGATTGTTTAATCATATCCCAAATCTAACAAATCCTATCAAATCTTTGTTTGAATTTGATGAGATTTGGATAAGATTAGCTAAGTTTATCTAAATGAATCTAATCTTATTATATTTGTTTAGATATAGTTAGCTGTAGTTTCATAAATATCCTTTTGGATAATATTTTGTCATGTAATGGGTTGTAATTATCCTATTTGTTTGGTGATTTATCCTGCTTAAGTGGATTATCTGTTTATGTGCTTACGTGATAATTATGTGAAAAAAAAAACAAAAAATGACTAACCGATATTTAAAATCTTATTTATTTATTTGGAATTAAATATGGAATTACAAATGGTCTCCATAAATTTTTTTTTTTAAATAATTTTCTTGGGATCGCCAACCACCCTAGTGAAGGCTTGATATTTGAGAAATTATAAGCTCACAAGGATTAAACTTTAGATGATAGCTAAATAATTTATTTATAGTGTGCTACTTCCACTATGTGTACTAAACTAGAAATAAACTCTTGGTGCTAAATTTATAGTACGAGTTTAGGCATATGATGGTAGTCATGCTACCCTACTAGGCTCTAGTCTATTTGTCAAACTGTGACCAGTAAACCTTTCTTGTATTATGACAGCCATGCAACCCTAGTAGTCTTTGGACTACTGCTGATATGAGCTGTATGTGAAATGCATTTAATTGTTTTGTTGGTTTTTCAATTAATATGTATTAAGCATGTTAATATGATATTGTGTTGAAAAATGTGTGATTTTTCTTTTTCCTCGGCCTATTCGATATGTAATTCCATCCTCTTTCATCTATTCTCAAAAGACAAAAAACTCAAAGGAGTTATGTTGACTGGAATAAAAATCTAAATATTGTCCTCATCGCAGAATACATAAAGTTTGTCTTGAACCAACCCTATCCACCTATTCCTGCAAACAATGCGTCAATTACGGTTAAAGAAGCATACAGTAAGTGGTGCAAAGCTAATGAGATAGCGTGGTATTACATTGTGGCGTCTATTTCAAATGTATTGCAACATAAGCATCAAGCTATGCTAACAGCCACAAAAATGATGCAGAATCTTGGTAGCCTGTTTGCAACGCAGAATCGAGCTGCCAAGTCATTGGCAATTAGAAACATCATGAATGTGACCATGAAAGAGGGTACACCTATGGAGAACCATGTCCTCAAGTTGATCAGCTATCTCAATGAGATAGAGATATCGAGAGAGACTATTGACCCAACTTCCCAAGTTAATATCATCCTCCAATCCTTGCCAAGCAGTTTTCAGCAATTCAGGTTAAACTTTGATATGAACAAAATGGAGTGTACTCTCCCCGAACTGCTAACTGAGCTGCAAGCGGCATAAGGATTAATGGGACAAACTAAGGAAGCTTTGACGACAGCCACCTCTTTTTCCTCAAGCAAAAATCCTAGAAAAGGGAAGAAGAAGGAAGAGTAGGCGACATCTACTGTCAGGAAGGGAAAGAAGAAGAGGAAAAAGGGTGACATGAATAAGAAAACTGGAAAGTGCTTCAAATGTGATGAGAATGGACACTAGAAAAGTGATTGTCCACTTCGAAATAAGGGGAATGGTCAAGGTATGTCTCAAAATTCACTTAGTAAATAATATTTAGAGGTTCTTTTCTACTCATTTGTGAGTAGTGGATGACGAGAGCCACTAATCATGTGTTTTTTTTTTCTTTTATGAAAAACATAGACAGTTCATGGTGATGAGATTCCAGTGGGAGTTGTTGCAATGGGAGCTTGTGCCTTTTTATTGCTTTCGTAGTAGTAGATTTAGTTTCTAGTTTTAAAACATTATTTAGTTTTCTATTTTTCTTTGGAAGGGATGTAATATTCAGCTTCTGAATAGTTTTATCTTTATGGATTTATCGATTTCTTTTATTTTATAAAAGTAACTCGTTTTATCCATTATGGCACAAATGAAAAACAAATACTAGAAACAATGCAAAACTCAAGTAACAAACTAAATTATCTAGTAACTTATCAACTATCTCTATCAATAGAAAGTCTCCAAGTATATAAATTAATGACAAGTACTTTGGTCTGTAAAGATCGAATATTCCAACCTTAGGAGAATTCTAGGGGTTAGTGAATTCTATTCATTTAAGGATCTTTAAATAGAACCTTTTAAAATTCAATGAACTCTGCTAGAAAGGTTGGATAACCAAGGGATCTTCCAGGATCACAAAGCAAAGGCCAAGTAAAATATTAACAATTCATTCATTTTGATAGATCAGGTCAAAGAAGCTTAGATTGAGAATTTGACTTTTTTTTGTAATTAGACCAAAGAATTTGATATGAGTTTTTGATACTTCACAAGTAATAATCCTTTCCAAAGTTCTAAAGATTTAAAAATACTTGTGAGACGCATCATGCCTAAACTATCATGCATCTATGATCTAATCATAAAGGTGATAGTCTCAATAAAAAGTTCTGAAACTAACTATTACAGTTGGAGTAAATCCCAAAGGCATATGCCTAGCTTCCTCAACAGGATGACATAATAAGCGGAGAAATTGAAATCTGAGAAGATGATTCGATTTTGATAAATCGCACTTAGTATTGTAGACCTTATTGTAGTGGGAGGGTTGTTACACAATCTTAAAAGATGCATATCCTTAAGTGAGTTTCCTAGGCTCAGTCTATGGCCAAGATGAATCGGTTTACTACAACAACCAAAGGACTATATTAAAAGAAATATGATTGGCGAAAGCGTAATCATCCAATCAAGAATGTTTGATATAGAATTTGAGAAAACTAGGAAATATTCTCAGGAATGTTATGCTATTGTAACACCCTTACTCGATAGGTTTCTCTACCGAATAAGTGATGTTAAGTTTGGTATCATGGATTCTCGAATAAATTTTTTCCTTTTATTTGTAAAATATTTGTTACAATATCTCAATTAATACATAACGTAGTGGACCCCAACTACACATCATGTCACATTTTATACATTTATTAATATTTTGTCTTCTAGTGACTCCTTCAGGATGCAGCCGAACGAATCTTCACCAATTGTTATTCCTGTAGCCAAACAAAGCGTTAGTTTATTTATCAGACTTTCTTATATTCCAATTTTTATAATCATAATTGTCTCTCT
>JAYDZE010577866.1:0-11378 GCA_034509125.1 Monilaria moniliformis
TGAGATTTACAGACAGAAAAATCCGTCGGTAATTCCCGTTTTTTTTGTAGTGATATAGAGTTCTGATATGAATGCAACTCTATATATATATATATATATATATATATATATATATATATATATAAAAACTTTGTTGCAAATATCAACTTAATAAATAGCACACTTAAGACTTTTTAGAGGTATTAATGCCTAAAGACATAAACTTTCAGTATATTTTAATTTTCACACGAACTTTCAATGTTGTAAATAAATACACGAACTTAATCATTTTAGTACATTTTCTATAAATTCAATGTCAGTTAAAATTGAATCTGACATGACAATTAGTGTGGCGCCATTTCATCAAAGCAACATAGTTTTACTGATGAAATACATATAAAAAAAATTAGATCGTGTCAAAATTCACAAACTTTGGGTGTATTTCGATTTTGGACCCTAACTTTGAATGTTGTGAATAAATACACGAAGTTAAATATTATTGTTATATTTTCATAAATTGAATACAGGTCAAAATTGATATGAAATGATTGTCGACATAACACCACTTCATTAAAACAACATCGTTTTACTTATGAAATATATAATATTAAAAAAATATTTTGTTAAATTCACCTCACGCATTCTATCTTTCTCGAGCCCTAACTTCCAATCATATTCCACAATTCCCTAATAAAGTGTGACACTTGGAATGTCATGTTAGATTCAATTTTGATAGATATTCAATTTATGTAAAATTATAATAATATTTAAAATCCTATATTTATTCACAACTTTTAAAAGTTAGTGTGCAAAACTAAAACTCACCCAAAATTTATGTATTTAGGCACAAATAACTATCATATAACAACGTCGTTTTGATGAAGTGACGCCACGTCAACTGCTATGTCAGATTCAATTTGTGGAAAATTTATAGCAATGTGTAAGTTCGTATATTTATTAATAACTTTTAATGTTCGTTTATTTGTAAAACGAAAATGCCCTCAGAATTTGTGTATTAGACACCAATATCTTTTTTTATGACTACTTTATGTGCACACTCAATAAACATACATTTATGTGATTAGACAACAAATTACGCAATATGGATAAAATCATATTTAAAAACTTAGATATGATTGCTCATCTATAGAAACATTGGTGAAATTCAAATATAAGACCTGTGGTGTTAGAAATATCTATTTCATCACTTGATCATTCTTAGTGGGACTTGAGACAAAATTAAAGAGGATAGGTAAAGAAGCGTCATTTGCTACAATAGTGTTCATTTCTATACAAATTGAAATTAGTGCCTAAAAATAACACACCCTTGATGTACACAAAGATGGATCGTATAAAAATACATTTCATTATCCATGAACGTGTCTAATAGACGTAGATAATTTTGGGAGCTAAGATGTGAGCCCACCACAAAAGTTGGAAGCATAACTTCAAATGGAATATTGTGAAAAGCTTTTTCACTACCAACAAACAGAATATTTCTACGACTTTTTTCTTAGAAACAAAACCACACGAAAGTAAAATGTGGGCGCTACTTCGGTTTCTTAGTAGTGAAGGATATTATTGTACACATAAAATATACTCTTATTTGAAGTATTAGATGATTGAACAAGTTTAGAATTATAATGAATACAACAACCAACTTCTATTAATTTTATTCATTTATCATATCACTTAATGTCATCAAAGTAGTAAAATCAAGAAAAGCTCCTCTTTAGGATTAAATGGCCTTGTTTATGATAGTAAATATAACTATGTTCTAGCTAATCATTCATGATATAGAATCTATAATTGCAGAATGCACGAGTTCATTCTAGCTAACGCATGGTACAATTTCACACAACTACTTTTTAGACGTGATTTGGTCACTACAATTAAAGTTCCTTCTCCCAAATTCTAAGACAAAATCCAATTTTGTAACCTGTGTGGGTGTGGAATGCGTAGACATTAACTAAATTTGTACGAACAGCCGGTTTCAAGTATCGATTTGCCAAAACATAATTGAAAATATGCGTTAATGAAATTACTTGAACTGAAATTTTGAATTAAGTCCCCTAAAAAAAAGAATCCTAATTATATAAAAACTATGAATCTGCACACTTAAGAGAGACGTATGTATACAACCTAGTTATACTTATTAATTGATTGTTGTGAAATATTTTCAATTGTGAATACATGTCAGAATACTATAGGTATATATGCTATACTTTTTTTTCGTTACCTTTTTAAGGTTCTTGAATCAGGTAAGGCCCCATCTTTTGTCAATGTAAGTAAGTAACCCTGTGGGAACCGACTAATAACTGCGGTTTAGATTCCATATGGCCATGCCTACCAATTTTATATTATAGTTTTATTACATGTAAACTTAATTGTTGAAGATTTATTATGAATATTACTCATCACTTTATTTGATTTAAAAAGTAGAATTTCCGCAACTATATATATTATATATCAATATAAGTTCATATTTGACGAAGTGATAACCTCAAGATAATCTTTGTTTATAGCGTCTCAACTGAAAGATTGATATTATAATACGATGTGTGATATACTAGTCCTTTTGGGGAAGGTTTTTTTGAGCTTTTTGAGCATGTCACTTTTTTAACTGAAATTTTAGGGTAGACGAGATCAACGCAAAACGCGCCCCCACGCAGCCAATGAGAGGCGCGTGTTGCTCTCACTCGTTGAGCCTGCGAGTGAGCGTCAACACGATGCCTTTTAATATTTTAAAAAAAATCAAATAATCGAACAAAAAAAATCTCAATAGATCCGTTAAGACCCAACAGCTAGTCTCATAATTTTTTTTTTAAATAATCCCAACCCTTCTATAGATACCCCATTTTCCCCACTTCAATTTCCACACAAATTTCTTCATCATCTCTCTAGTTTCTCTCTTTTTCTTCTCATAGCCTCCGACAAAATGAATTCATACTACGTTGCCTCCGACTCCGACAATTTGGACTACGAGAATGCCATGCAACTTATTTCGATGTTTCAAGCGGCGACTGCATGTTATTATTTGCAGCTTCATCCAACAAATGCACCCGAGGTACGATTCAGAAGGTACGTGCACTGGAAATGAGAAGTTGTCGATGCCCGACTGACGGCGGATTATTTCTTCGACCAGCCACGATGGGGGAAGATATTTTCCGGCGTCGGTTCCGTATGAGCGGGGATTTATTTCTGCACATAGCAAATACATTGGCTGCGCGCAAAGAATACTTCCAGCAGCGGCCTGACGTGCTCGGACGTCAAGGTCATTCAACGCTTGTGAAGTGTACGTCGGCAATATGATAGTTGGCCACCGGCGAATGCGCCAATATGTTTGACGAGACCATGGGCATGAATGTTTGTCGAGATTCTGCAAGGGCATTTGCGACGTCTTCGGCGTAGAATATCTTAGGGCAGCCACAACATTTGACTGCCGACAGTTGCTTCATCTACACAAAGCATACAACGGCTTCTCCAGCATGCTTGGCAGCATCGGCTGCATGCACTGGCAGTGTAAAAACTGTTAAATGGTATGGAAGACCGAATACACCAGCGGCCACAAAGGCTCTCATCCGACGATTGTGCTAGAATCAGTCACCCACCACCGCCTCTGGATTTGGCATGCATTTTTTGGTGTCACCGGGTCTAACAACGACATTAGCGTGGTCAACCACTTGGATGTCTTCAACGACGTCTTGCACGATAGGGCCCCGGCGATCCAATTCACGGCCAATGGACATCGGTACAACATGGGCTACTATCTCGCCGATGGCATCTATCCAAGGTGGTCGACGTTCATAAAGTTTTTCTCGTGTCCAATCGAGCCCAAAAAAGCTCATTTCGCGCAGAAGTAGGAAGTCGCACATAAAGACGTAGAGCGAGCATTCGGCGTTCTACAAGCACGGTTCGTGATCATCAAAGGTCTGGCGTATTCATGATTCAGGGGGATTCTTGTTGATGTCAAGTATGCGGGCATTATAATGCACAACATGATTATCGATAACGAAGGAACGAAGTCTCCTAATTAAGCAGACGAGGATATAGTCGGCTCCTCGAGCTCTTCGACCACAATAGACGCCCCAAATCACAGTGCCCTGCAATCATTCTGAGAATACCAAAGACGTCGCGAGTTGTTTCAGGATGTCTTCAACCACGATCGACTCCAACATGATTTAATCGAATAAATTTGGGCGTACTTTGGTCCCCTTGATAATTGATTAGGATTGAATTATGTAATTTTCGATTTTCAATAATGTGTTTGTAGGATTTTTATTTATGTAATTTTTTATTTTTTATTTATGTAATATTATGATTTTAATTATGTAATTTTAATTATTTTAATAAAATTTGTATGTTTTATTAATTTAGAAAATCAATTTAATTAGAATATGTAGTAAATATAAGAAATAAGAAATGAAAAAATAAAATAAAAGATGAGACCTATGAATAGTGCAAGGGATGAAATGGTTAAGAGATAAGAATGTGAGTATTGTCTCTTGGTTAAGAGACGAGATAAAAAATATTGTGGGGGCCATAAATAATTGATGAATAAGGTAAAAGAAGAAATGATTAAGCAATAACATTATAGATGGCCTTCGATCCCAATATTATTATTTTTTGTATTTTGCTTTTTTACCACAGGTCTAGTTTTCTTTCTTTATCTATTACTTTCTATGGAAGTTGAAAATTCCACGTAGGTTGCCTCTTTTGGTTATTAAATTGTAGAGATGCAGTCGCATAACATTTCAAGCTTCAGTTTTCTCTTTACAAAGTAGACTAAGATATGTATTTGATATTAATTAATTAATTTACTGAGTAGTTGAGTAGTTATAGAACAATAAGATGATAAAAAATATATAAACACCCAAGACACGAAGAAAATTTTCTTTTTGGAACTGTTCAAATTGGGGCAACTTTTTAGAATATCATCTTACTAGAAGGCATTGAAAGTCAAGCTTATAGGTTTTTAAGCATCCAACGTACTATTCTGACCCAACAATAATGCGCTATAAACACATATTCAGATTTTATTAGTTCCTTTCAAATCCAAAATCATTATTTGTAAACTATGATTCCAATAAAAATAAGAAATATTCAAAGGACAAGAGAAGACCATTTCAAGGCAACCATACTGTCCGAATTGTCATGATTGTGTGCAGTTTTCAGACAAGCAGTACAAAATGTTTGCATTGGCAGGCTAACTGTCACTAATTTTTACTTGCAGGGCTAAGTTGATTTTTTATTTTTTTTCTTATTTTTTCCTTTTGGTGTGAATTTTTGTCATTTCTTGTTACCTAACTTCAACTACACCCCTTAAAAAGTTAAAATAAAATTCCGAAAATAGGGACAAAAGTGGCTTCAGCAAAAAACCATACTTCATTATGCTCTATTATGTAAATATATATAACAACAAATAGAATTAAATATAGAACTAGCAGTGCATATATATATATATATATAATAAACGCAACTCGCTTTAATAATTTGTTTCTCTTTAATAGTCCTTTTTATTGCATATTATTTTGGATAATTGCATATTTCGATCGATTCCATGCGATCACGTTTTTACTTACTTGTGCGATTTAAGTGCTTAATTATGTATTTATGTTAAATTAGGCATTATGTAAAATCTAATAAGTGTAGCTTATCTATAATGAATTTTGAATCGCGTATTACTCTGAAGACAAATGCATATAATAAGTAGAAAGTCTCTTGATTCCATTTATTTTATAATAAAATAAAAAATGCATTAGCAATTTATATTAATAAAAGCCAATGATTTTAGAGACCCACCCTCCCCGTGGTGGGTTTCTATATATAAACCGGCCACAACTCTCTCACTACACCAAAAGCGTCATTCCAAACATCAGTATCT
The DNA here is from genome assembly GCA_034509125.1 of Monilaria moniliformis. Lineage (NCBI taxonomy): Eukaryota > Viridiplantae > Streptophyta > Magnoliopsida > Caryophyllales > Aizoaceae > Monilaria > Monilaria moniliformis. Next base: position 5,864 of record JAYDZE010577866.1, read on the forward strand.
TCCTTCTCATTTTTGTTTCCTTCCATCCGCTCTCTCCTCTCTCTCCAAAATTCACATGCCTTCTCGCTCTCGCACTCTCCCTAAAACTTTCCTTTCTCTCTGATTTTTCTTCCCTTTTCTACCTTCTCTTTCCTTCCGATTCAACCAAACCCTAACCGCCTCTACCTATTTTGTTCTTATCATGGAATCCCCCTCCACAATGTTCGACAACGTCAAGTTCGAGAAGGAGAAAGCTATTGCGCGCTTCAATCGCGTGCGTAGAGTGATGAGGCTGTGGCAGATTATCGAAGTCGCCGGCGTCTTCGCCGCCATCTCATGGTGCTCGGCCCGCGCGCCGGCGCTTGCGAGCTCGGCTGGGGTATGTTTGCTCGACTTCTCAACGCACCTCTTCAACCACCACATCGCGTTTCTCATCGGAAACGCGATAATAGCGTTGCTGTTCATGCTCTGCCGTCACAGCGACGGCGGCGCTTCCGCCGCCGCCCGTCGCAATCTCTACGATGATTATGTCAGAAACAGCGAGGCCGCTCGCGCTCTGTCTCCGCCGGATCAGGGCGAGAAAGCGGCGGCGGCGCCTGCGGAAATCGGCGACGGCGGCGGAGGCGACTGTGACAAGCAGATTGTTGCGATTATTGCGGATGAGGCGACAGCGAGTTCGCAATGCGATGACGTGGCGGCGGTGATTGAGAAAGCGGCGAGACAGATAAAGAAGTTCCAGAGGAATCGATCGGAGATGACGCTAAGGCGCGAGATTGCGGTGCGGCCGCAGCTCCGGAGATCGGAGACGGAGAATCGCCGGAAAACGATGAAGTCGGAGTCGGCGGAGATTGAGAATCTGAGCAGTGAAGAATTCCAGCGGAGAGTTGATGCATTCATCGATAAGCATTGGGTCAAAACAACAGCGAAATTGGAAGGACGCAAAAATCATGGATGGTAGTATGGCAAAATGATTTCGAGGGTTAAATTTGTCTTTTAAATGTTTAGCTGCCTCGGACTTCAAGTACAGGATTAACAATTCTATGTTTTTTTTTCCCTCGTGGAGTTAGAAGCAAATATTAAAGCGCATTTGTCAATTCCTAATGAGTTCTTTTCCAGAATTATATTCCTCAGCCCTCCATTTTCTTATTTTTGGTTAGTCGTTGTTCAAGGGCAATTTTGAAATTTCACGATGCGTGTGGACGATGAAAATATTATTTTGAGGTAGACGATCGCATTGTATATCGCTTTTAGTTGGTTTATATCTTTATAGCTCATACGTGTGTATATATATGTGTGTGTGTGTGTTGGGCATTCATGAAGAATTTACTGCAGTAGAAGATGTGATAATTAGATTTATGCCCAAGAATGGAAGGGCTTGCACTTTTCGGCTGACTTAGGTGGAGTTTTATATGCTTACTTTAGAGGTCTAAAATTCGAATTCCAGTAACATTTTAACTTTTCTATATCTATATTTGTATAAAACGAATTTGTTTTATAAAAATTTAAGAATATTAATGTAATATGATATATTATATTTATTTTTTATCTATTTTCTGTTATAAAATTATGTATTTTGACAAAATTTGACTATACCTATAATATCCTAATTTAGTTTAACTTCTTATTGTAATTTAATATATATGATAAGTTTAATATATTTGATTAAGATAAGAATGGTTATCTATTTAAAATTCATGAAAGTTTATTGAGATTTATCTTTTTAATATATATGTTAATTATTTAAATTTAATATTTTACGCACATCTAACATCCTATTAATTGGATTCACTGGACTAACTTTCATACTCAAGGGAAGTATAATAATTTAAATAGTGACGTATATATTATTGTTCAAAAATCCTTTCTAATTTTTTCTAAAGTAAAAATGTTCTAATTAATTAAAACAATACAAACTATTTATTGCTCGGCATTTTTATTGATGAGTGGACATTATGTGACCAATTGAGCTTCAGTTATATTTCTATCTATTCTCAGTACAAGCAACATTAAGTGTGACCGATGCTCGTAGCTTTTTTCTATTAATTAATTAATTATATATATACATATATATATATATATATATACATATATATATATATACATATATATATATATATATATCATATCATATCAATTAAGGTACTATACCGCATGCAAACATAATCACTATATCACCTACAAGGTGGAAAATACCATACTACACGCATGCGAGACCATTACCACCACATAAGGTGGGAAAAATACTTACGCGCTGGCAAAATTGAACTCAAAACCATTTGATAAGGAAAATCTTGTGATACTTCAATTTAGCCATTTAAAGTAGGCATTATTAGTATCTGTGTTGGTAACTTGCTCAATCATCCATTGTAATTAATAATATATTATGTAAATTTATGTATATAACCAATTTTGGTTCCACTCATAAAAATATAAATAAATAATTTGGGTGGTGCTCATGAACTCATCTTGAGTTTTTAAGTGCAATTTGTTCTTGCCTCATCGTGTATGAAGTATTAACGTCGTACATGCATGAAATTTACTAAGTACTAACAATTTCATAATTAAATTCACAGTTTGAAAATCCAAACCCAAAAAAAGTGGGAAAGTCATAAAATGCAAATAATGGGTATGTTGTTGGTGAATAGCTATTTTGGTCGATTTGATAAGAAGGCCTACCATAAAGTTAAGTTCCTTTCTTACGAATACTCCTAACTTTCGAATTTAAGCTACAAATTTATATCACGAGAAAATTATTGTGGCCGTAGCGGCGAATAAAGTTCATAATATTTGTGCATGCTGACTATATAATATTATTTATAAATGTGTATAGTATATAGTTTCCCAAAATTTGAGATCAAATGTCTAGGTACATCTTATGCATTGGTTCTTACACTCCAAAACTTTTGATTCATAAAATCCAAAATTTATCTGAAAATAGGAAAAACATTGGGTTTTCCAAATTTAGGCCCCTTCGTCAAAGGCAATACAGACACGAATTTACGACAAAGTAATTTAAATAATTCTACTAAATTTAAATGAAAAGGCTGCGTAAATGAATTAGTATAGTTCTCCCAAAATCAATTTGAGACAATTAGAAATTATTATGTTGCTGATAAAAAAAATTGCACAATTTTTATTTGCTCTTCTTTGCATGTTTTGTTAATCTTATACACTTGTACATATATGTGATACCTAACTATACAAAAATGACACGTTTTTATTATGCATTTGTGCAGTTTGGAGTGGTTAATGTATAACGAAGTACTTGATGGTTGATATAAGTTTGTAGACGAAAATGGATTAAGAAGCAGACCACAAACGAGGGAGAAATTGGCGAAACAAGGGACGACCCGCGAAGACAGGCAAAAACGACCCAAGCATTAGGTAGCCGACTTTGTTAAGGAGCGGTGTAGAAAAACGGCGATCGCCAGTTGGTCGCGGATGTGTTTTACATACTCTTTCATTAAAGATCTGAAGATGTAAGAGTTTCAAGTTGTCGATCGTCGTACGTGAATCCAAACCACATGTTTTTACGTTTTAGCACTTTGAATTATGTTTTATTTTCATTTCTTTTGTTTAACCCCATTTATGAATAGCTCATTTCTTCATTGATTCCAGGGATCTATAACACTCAATTGAGAGTATGCACGCTTTTGATTCCAATTTTCTGTTCAATTCATGATTTGTAGTTCTTGGTGCTTGATTTTTATGTCTAGACAATTGATCATTATTGATGCATGCATGTCCGTTGTTCGACTAAATGCTTAGTAGGTTTATATCAAGAGTTGGTATATTTTCTTGAGAACTAGCGGATATAGAAATTATATTTATCTACTATCACATCACAAGACTTGTCGACAGAGAGATTGTGTTTTGTGACCCTCCATCAAAATTGAATTACAATTTGTAATTGTATTGATATTTTAATTGCATAGACAAGTAATCAAAATTTTCAAGCCCGCCGTTTAGCTTTAGACAATATTAATTAAGGGTGTATATGTATTGTGTTTTCGTGATATCAGTTTCATGTATACGATACTTTATTTACTAACTATCTACAGTAGCACTATTTAATTGTGATTTATATTAACTCAATGAATATTGATTTTAATATAAGAGGTAGATTGGGAATTAATATCTAGAAATTTATTAAGCACCTTCAAAGACAAAACAAATACACCAAAATCTTAATTAATTAAACATGTAGGAGTATCACCTTATTTTTATTTTCACTTTACCAATATTCCTTATCATTTATTATATCATCATTCTTCCTATTAAACACAAAAATATTCATCTTTTCATATTAACCACAAATTCAAGCGAGATAATATTCTAACAAACATATATTCAATTCAAAGAAATCTTCTTAATTTGAGCTTTCTTTGTTCCTTCATTTCTTGGTGGAAGAAATTTGTACAACCTTTATGATCCCTTAATCCCATATTAAACCACCATTTATGAAAATTCCATTTGCTACCTCTATTTTTCCTCCTTTTCTTTTTAATCAATATTGAGGTGGTTTTGGGCGCAACCAGTCTCATCGTGCGGCTGGGCCTCATCTCCTTTTTATTTTCTTGATTAATTTAATTCAATTCAATTCAATTAATAAATCTAATCTTTTATTAATAAATTTTAATTAAGGAATAACAAATTTTAATATAATTAGTGCAGATGTATCGTACATGTGAATGTATATAATTGTTTTTGCCAAAAATGAAATAGCTAGGGCCATCGACATTACCACGATTCTAATTGTGTTGCATATAATATCTCTGTCTTCGTGTTGTGTTTGGTGATGATAACTTTTTTAAAATGATATTAACATTTTATAATACTTAGGTAGTAATAATGGGTATGCTTTCATGCCCACCACCCAAACATTATTGAAAAATCAGTATATATGCTGATAAAAATTGCCAACCTCCATTCTTGTAGTGGAAATATAACTCCATATTTTAATATATAAACATATAATTAACTACTTTGTTGGATATAGCAAACAACTTAATTAATTGGTTTGTTTCAATGTTAAAGAAACAAAAACAAATCTACCACACACACATATATTCATATATATACATAATATTGTAATAAGGATAAAAAACTGTTCTCCAATCTGCAAACATAAAAAGAATTGTTATTTTTTTAATTATTTATGTGTAATAGTAGGTATAAAAAGGGCTTATATACAAAGTGAGTAACATAATAAACCAAAACGTTAAATTAATAAAAGAAAAATCGAAGTGCTATTAGACGACAAAAACTTTAGCACTTTCGAATCAAAAATTCCCATCAAATGGATAAGTGCCAGCTGCTAGATTGTTCCTTGTCGTTCTTTCTGAGCTTTTCTTGATATAATAACAATTTTAATAATTAAACATGCTTACTCTCTTGGCTTGGTGCTCCCTTTAGACATATTGACAAGAAACTATGGATTGCCATCTTCTATGTCACGTCATGGTCTATATGGGATATCCGTAATAAAATGGTGTTTCAAAAATTTGAGCCCAATTGGGAGTTCGAAAAAAGGCGT
>JAYDZE010577877.1:0-11377 GCA_034509125.1 Monilaria moniliformis
TTTTGATTATAACGCGACCCTATATATATATATATATATATATATATATATATATATATATATATGAGAATGTGAGAACTGATTGCACTAAATGTATAAAGTATTTGCACTTATCTACACTAAATATATAAAGTATTTGCATTATAATAAAATTAATTTGTATTAGTGTTATTGTAATGCATAGGTTCAATACAAATGAGTTATAAGTTCAGTGCAAATTATTTATAGATATACTGTAAGCGATTTCATATTCTCACTTCAAGAAAATTTTTATTTGAACCCAAATATGTATCTTACTTTGTTAAATACAATCCATTTATATCATTTGTGTTTAATGTGTTTTGTGTTAACTGCTTGCTAGAGATTACAATCCATTCATATCATTTGTGTTTAATGTGTATGTGTTAACTGCTTGCTCCCTCTCTAACTTTCTCACTCAGAGTACAACTTCATTATGTGCAGAGAGAGAAAGAGAGAGAGGTACGTGTTGAATGTGTTGGGAGGTTGGTTGTGGGTAGTAATTAAATGTGAAACTAAATAAATGTTGCATGTGAGTGCGTTCTGAATTAATGTTACTAGCTAGATGACATCAACTTGTCTATGTATATATATTTCCTCGCATTTATTTACCTCTCCAAGGATTCCTACTTTTCTTTCTTCCTTCTTTCCTTCGTATATCTGTCTACCAAGCTTGCGCTATTTTATTTTACAACCTGCACCCTTATAGTCCTTTATATAATTGACTCTAAAATTTATATCAATAAGTAAAAAATGAACTCCATATCACAAGTACAAAATTTTATGAGATATTAAACGATTTATGACTAAGCAGCATGAATTTTTTCCAAAAATTACAATCATCCTATTCTACTTAGCATTTAACACATTATACAGCGACCTTCCAGAAAACCCATCATCACGTCATCATTTGTTTCATATAGGTCAAAAATTAAACTAAACCAAGGCAAAATGAAAATTGACATATATAATTGCAACAAGGACAAATGTGTTTGACATGCAAGATTAAAATTAAATATGATGGTAGGATGACAAAATTAAATAATAAGTCCTCAAACATATAAATAAAACTTATTAAAATTAATATTTAAGTTTATATAAATTATATGTTGATAATATTTTTTTTTATTCGAATGTCTACACCCGGTTACAAGGTAAGTGTAATTTTTTAATATAGTTTCTCAGTTTTGAACGTATTAAAATAATTACCTTCTTGCTCGCAAAACTTATACCGGTCATTTAAATTCAAGCATTTCATCAAGACCAGCACGCACTTACCACTCAATCCCTACAAGCGGACTTCTATATAACATAAATGTCCAATAAAATATAAATAGATCAACAGATATATTGCTAAAGGTGGATATACATATATATTTAAACAAATCTCCCTTGAGAGTGTGGACAATTTCGGTGTTGGTTCGATATTTTTGCATCTAAATTAAAGAATCAAAACAGTTATTTCATCTAAAACAATTATTGGATTTTGAAGAAGGATGGGACAAGATAAGTTACTATAGCATCATATATAAAGGTGGTAATTTATTCTAGTGGCGAATGAGAAATTATAGAGAGCAAAATCTGACATTCAAAGATTCAAAAATAAACGTGAAAACGGACAGTGCAGAAATGACATTTATGAGTGTGAATTCCATGCTTCCACAACATTAATACTCTTGGGATCTTCAAACTATCCGAAGCTGTAACGTGCATTAATGTTCTTTGCACCTAAACTTCTCCATCGTTATTCAAACTATTCAAAGAATAAAGTAAAATAATAATCCAAACTTTTTCAACGAGTTCTTTTCACGATGTTAATTAATTAGCACAATTAACTAAATAAATAAAATTTATTATTTGGAATAGAAATCTAAACTGACAGATCCAAGGTTGGTAATCTAGTTAAATTAAATAAAACAATTTTTTTTTCGATTTCTATTACAATTTTCCGGAACACATTTTATCGAGTATATTTATCTGTCTCAAAATGTAATATTTGATCCATAATTTTATTTTCTTATATATATAGATATTCACATACTAATTTACAAATAGAATATAAACAAAATTGGAACTTACAAACTAACACCTCTTTAAAAGTCAAGACAACGTGAAATGCATATTTTTTAAAAATTCTCACATTCAATTAAAGTCAGATGGAGGAGCTCTTTTACTAATGCGAACGTGACCTCACCTCACCCTAAACAAATTAATTATGTACCTCTTCTTGTCAGTCGACATATAACTCATTTAATTAAATCATCCCCCACTGCATCTATCATACTATAATCAGGACAAAATTGTGCAGCATGCAGTAACAAAATAAGATGGGACCTCTCCTCTCCTTCCCCTAACTTCATCATTTTTTGCGCAGTCTGTAACACTACGTTTAATTAATTGTTAAGTACAGAGCCAGCAAATGCATGACGTTCATAAGTTACACAACAGCTTAACTGTGTATTACTCCACATCTGTTGTCCTAGTTCGTATTTCTTTATTTTAATCGGCTTTTATTTCATAATCCCCCTCCTTTAAAAATAATCCAATTTTATCATTTGATTCGTCCACAAAAATTAGTACATTTCCATTTATAAATATTACCCCCACAGATATTGCCATCAATGTATCAATTTATTTACCCTTTTTATCACATGATCCATCATTTTCCCCACTTACAATATATTTTTTAATCATTACTAATATTACTTTTAAGAGTGAGACCATTTCTCCACTCACAATACACCAACCATTTTTATAAAAACTTTTGTCGCACGCCTTTAGGCCTTAAAGCATAAAACCCTCATATACTTTATTATGTATTGTATGAACAAATATTGAAATATAAATTTAGAAGTTATGTCCTATTCAATAACTTTATTTGATTGTAAGATGAGCATATATGTGCATGGTTTTATAAATGCGCCCTTGTTTTTCTCATCTTTCTTTCTTACTTTCCTTTTTCTTTTTATAGTTCCATGCATGCATAGAGTCCTTACACTTCCTTTAGTAAACATGGTGATGCAATTCGAGCTACTTTTTTCATTCAAGTAAGATAATTTTTACTTGCGAAAACTGAGTCTTGTATTTATCTTTTCGTAATTTGCATTAGGTTTATATATTACATCCTTGTGCCTGTGGCCACTTCCATCTAATGCAAGGACCTCATTCATTTAAATGTAATTACAAATTTGTGATCCTACTTTTTACAAATAAACGTATATGCAAGCCAGAGCTAGAGCTAGAGCTATACCCCTTCTTAAAAAAGAAACACTGGACGACCCAAAATTCAGTCCATTCACCTTTGTTTTCCCTTTCTGTTTTTTGCACGGTTTGATTTATTTATTACTTTTATATATTATCTTACATTACATTCACTAATACATGTCATGTGTATATATTAATTAATCGTGTAATCAAATGCTATAATATATAATATTAAACATGATTTATACTTCTATTTTTTCCTAAAAGAACATCTACATTGATAATATTTTTTCAAAAAATGAAATGAAAAGAAAACGACTGATCATATTTGGCATAAAGAAAACAAAAGAAATCCAAAAGGCTAGACCACCTTAAATACCTTGTTAATATTTGTAACTACCAGAAAGAGGCAGGCAGCAAGAGAAGTTGGGTAGGTATTGAACCATTGAAAGCAACTTAATATACAACTGCATTTTCCTATCAATATAATTGGCTAAATTATAACTTCTTCGACTTTAGATATGTTTATACATATTAATATCAATTTCTCTTCTAAGGAAACAAGACCAGTACCATTTACATCACGTATATTAAGGCTTAAAAACAATTAACAAAATAAGCCGTGGAATGCCTTTTGATGATATCTCGCCTCATAATATAGAGAATTTGGTTTAAGGAGTATATATATATATGAAAAATTATCTTTATAAATCTTAGATATTTTTTTATCAAGTGAGACTCTTTCTTTACTCACAAAACACACTACCTAAGTTTTATTAAAACATTTGTCGCACATGGGTGTACACTATTTTGTGGGACGGAGTGAGTAGTTCAATATAGTTCAAATAGAAAATATTATCGTTCGGCGATGTGTTTAGAGAGACCACTTCTGACTTTTAAACATTATATCATTTGGAGCTTGAGAGATACTATCATCAAATGAAGTTATATTCAATCAAAAAACTCCAATCATCATCTTAATTAATAATAATTACAAATTTAATTAGAATTTTGTAATTTAAAAGTTGAGTTTAGTATTTCATAGTAATTAGTATTTATTTTGTCATATCTAATGCTTATGATTAACGATAATATTTAAAAGTTTATATCTCAAACATTTTTTTTCTTATTTTTCCCACGATGACAATAGAAATACATCTAAAAAAATTTCATTTAAGGAGATTGACAGTATTTGAATATGGTCTAAGCTTGATTGTATAATATTGGTATCGCCGTATGATTGAGCTTTTCTACTAAGAATTAATATAATAAATAGATGGACTTGGTGATTTAGTTCACACTAAATGGAGATATAATTTATTTGATTAAAATTAATTATTATTTGATAAAATCAAATAAAAAAATATTATGCTTAAAAAAAGTTATTATCTATAATTCTTTTATATAGATTTTCCACTCTATGGAAACCACGGGCTATAAGTGTAATATGTGACTGAAGTATACGTAAACTTTTTATATAAGTTTTCCACTCGTTGGAGACTACTATATGCTAGTTTGATGTGAGACGAAAATAAAATAGAAAATTCACTTTATATGATAGAAAATTTTAATAAAATAATTAATATTCATAAGCATGATATTATTCAATATTTTTCTCAAAATAATATAAAAAGGAAATACCTTGTCATTAATTTATCTGTTGAAGTTACGTTTTGAAGTTCTAAAAAAGTTTGATAGATTAAAAGGGTATCTAAATCTAGTAATCAAAATTACACATTGAAATTTTACTAGTATATTATTCATTAGATATAACTATAGTATGATTATGATTGATTTCTTTCTTTGTTAATAAGATAATAGTTTACACCTTTAAATTTATTTTTCGTTTAGCAAAATTTTATAAAAATCGATATGATATATGGAGTTATTATTATTATATTGAAGATTTAATCTCATTTTCCTTTAAATAGTCTAGATCGCGACTATAAAAATTTGTCAATTCATTGTTGCAATATATGAACTCGCATATTTTGTCAAACTTAATTTATTGTTGAAAGTAATATTAACCAAATTAAATATTTTAATAAAGAAGATAATTATTAATTTGGAAAACTAATTAATTAATTAGCCACATTAAATTGACGGTCAAAAGATATGTAGAATGTGATACTACACAACTTTTTATGTAGGTTTTAAGGTAGAGAATGCTTACAAAGCAATGTGAAATATGAGGTTTGAGGAAAATAAAAAAGCAATGTGAATAATAGTTTCTTAGACTTTATTCTTTCTTTCTTTTTCATTTAGCTAAGATGTTATAAGAAAAAAAAAAGAAAAAAAAAAGAACTTGAGGGAAATTCATGAAGTAGTTGCCAAAACAAAGATGATTTCGTCACAAGTCTCGAAACCTTTGTTTCACACTACAGGAAAATAATATTTAATTTTTTACTTTCTTGGTAAAATATTATCTTGCAAACTCTACTTTCCTAAGATAATATTTTCACTTTCCAAACAAAATGGTAATAGATTTTAATTGTGATTTAATATTCATAATGAAATTATAATTATTGATAATCTTATGATTTTTATTGTAAATAAATGCAGGTTTAAGATAAATAAGAAAGAAAAAAATAATAATGCCATGTAACATGAATGATGATGTGGAGGGGAATTTTAAAATTGTATTATATATAAGATGTCATGAACTATTAAAAATATCAATTATCATGAATCATCAATAATTTCACAAAAACGTCTCAAGGTTTATTTTTTGACTTATAATTAACTTTATGGAAAATGACTTGCCCAAACGCGAATATTGGGTGTGGAAAGAGTCATTAATTGTCTATAAAATTCAATTGTAATTCTATAGTAATATTCGATGAGCCACGTTAACATTTCGTAGTCGAAGGATGAATCACAAAACATTCTTTATAAATTATCCATAGTTGATGAATTTAATTGATGTTTTCATAGTTAAAGATATGTTTGATAATAAGATAATGTTGGGATTCTAAATTGATTAATTTTTTATAGTTCATCACATTTTCTATATAATGAAAAATAAAAATAATATAAAATTTAAAATGATATTTTGTCTACATGTTTACCCTAATGATGTATGTACACAAATTGTATCAATTTTTTTTTATAGGGTGAGATAAAATACATGCATGACCTTTCAATCATGGAGTCTCTTACTCTGGCAACAAGGGATCTTAGGGAAATTAACATTAATTTAAGTAAATTGGGAGTTTTAATAATTGAAGTTCTTTTTGAGACATCTACACGATGAAGATATCTTCTATTGATAGAGAGATCATGTAATATTTAATCCCTACCATCTCTCTCCATCTAAGAAAAAAAAGAAGCTTAATTAGAATTGAAGTTAAATGGTGGTATTGTACAGAGGAACCAACATTTTGAAAGGAAACATCGTTATTTCCATGTTTGGGCCTGCAGACAAATCTAGGTTTTCATTTAAGACTTTTCCTCTTCTCTATAGGCATGAGATATTTTCAGCTTTCTAATTGTTTCAAATCGCCCTCATGCATGCAGGGGCGGAAAAAGAAACACGTACAGTGACATTAGATCTAATCCCAAATTTTAATTGATATTCCTATCTAAAGGGGAAAAATGAAGAACTTTTATTTTTATATAGACATCATTTATGAGTATCTTCCTATCATGAGCATTGATGACATATATTTCGATAATTTTTTTTTTATACTTCATAAATTATTACCAGGATCACTAAATTTACAGATTACATAAGAAAGAGGAGGAAAAGAAAATTTGAATTTTACTTTTTATTTAATTTGTAATTTGTATTTTGGTGATTTCATAATAATTTATGAGATATATAAAGAAAAACCCTTATGTAGACTATGGGTAATAGGATGAGATTCTCTCTCCTACAAATTTCTATTTCCACAATGTCCTACTAATAATTTCACTATTTTAATAATATTTTTTAAAAAATAAAAAATTATTATAAATCATAACTTTTTAGATCTATTTTTTTGTTATAAATGTTAATCATATTGTATTTTATAATAATAATTTTTTATTTTATAGCACATGTTATTGAAATAATAAAATTATTAATGGGACACCTTGAGATACTAAAAATTGTGAGACAGATGATCTCATCCGATTTGCAATCGATGCTCACAAAAGTAGAACAAATTATTTTTTACTTATTTAGACATTTCGACTTCTACCAAGGAGAAAGTGGGAAAAATAATAAATATTTGTTAACGACTCATGTATTTAGAAGAAATGGTGGAGTGGAGTCAGCTGGCAACCGAAAACTTAGAAAGAAATCATATTCTATAACTCAAACAAGATTGCTATCATGACGAAATTAGGCGAATGTAAATATAAAGTTACCGAATTTGTCATCTCATATTTCATCTAATCAATGTACATGCAGTAACAAATAAAAAACAATAGTAGTAGAAATAAAGATCGATCAGGACATGACACATATTTGCGGTACAAGATTAATTGGACACTGAACAATTAGATCTAAAATCAAGGTTCAAAGTACAAATACAAGTGATCAACTAATAAATAACGGACATGTTAATTAAGAAGTAAACTGCGATGGTGGTTGATGATTTCCCCATCCAATTTATTGTCGCATTTTCCAACCGTAAAGGTGCGTGAACGAGATAGAAACTCAGAGAGTCAGCTAGCTAGGGTTATGAAAGCGGTTTTAGCAGAATGTCTGAAGAATATGCTCAGCCAATTCTTGTGCACTAAGTTGACACTCAATTCCGATCTATCAAAACAACAAACCCAAATAAACTGTCAAATAATCCGTACAAATACAGTTAAGTCATACAATATGGTAAATCAAACACTTCTTTTACAGTTAAGTCATACAATATGGTATGAAATTTAAGGTTACATAACAGATCAATTTGGAGTAAAGATGGTTTTTGACGATAATGATACTCGTGAACGACTGCGAATATCTTTCTTGCTTGGGATATCCACATCGAGAAAACGATATGTGTTTGTCTTATTCCAAATAGTAAAAAAGTATTTAGGGGAACAACTGAAGAAGATTGATTGGGATCTTATATTCGTCCTGAATGATATACTCTCAAATTTTATTAAGTGTTGAGAAAGTAAACTGTATATATATAACAGTAAAGAAGAGAGAGATGAAACATATCTTAGATCATAAATCTGAGCTTGTGTCTGGCTGACACGAGCCTATGTACAGGTTCTGGGAATTTGAGCAAAACTAATTACATCCATTAGATAAATAAGATGAAGTACAAATGAAAGAGTTAGGTCATTCTTTGGTAGCTTAGCCTATCAAAAATAACTATGGCTAATTTTATTTATTAATAACAAAAAATGCATGTACTTTAAGATAGAGTGATTAGCCTTTAGCAAGCAAAAACACGCACAAAAAAAGAGAAAAAGAAGAAGAAGAAGCAGACAAAGTATTTAAATTGCATGAAATGAAATGATATATTTCAATTATGTTACCTTAATAGTGAAACAATTGAGCATCTTCTCATCAAGCTTGTTGACATTCACTTGGAGAATCTCGAGTGCAAGGTCTTCCAGGGCCGACACAATCTTGAGAACCTGGCTCGGGATTCGGTGCGACACCGTCTTAAGCAGCAGATTCGGGCCGCAGAATTTCACCTCCACTTCAGCCATAGCTGATCTTGAACTGGCCACGAGCTCGTTCACACTGTCGTTAATGGAGGAGGTGGAGGAATTGCACGGGGAGAGCTCGGCCGGGCTTGGAAGCGAAGGCGAATTGAGGAAGCCTGTTTGCCGATTGTGCAGCCTAGGCTTGTACGGGCTGCTAGGTTGGGGGGTCCTCGGGCTTATAGGCAGGCTTAGGATAGGGCTCAATTGTGGCCTCATCGGGCTGAGGGGTCCGGGCCTCGGGCTTAGGACATCCGCATAGGCTTTCCTTTGCTTCTTGGCTTCCATTGATTGCAGAATTTGTTGCAGCTCTTTGATGTAGTTCACCACTCCACCTATTATGGATGCTTGGTCACCCTAAATAAAACAAAGATTTATATTTTAATATATAATCCACAAATTTGAAGGTAAATCAAAGACATTTCACACAAACTTTTTTAGATATGTGCACTATAGTCACATACTCTTTTGACATAAAAGCAAGGCATCAAAGACCGAAGCACGGAGATATGCTCATTCATTTGCTTTCTTCGATTCCTCTCCACCGAAATGTGAGACAACATTCTTGGATGCCCATCTTCCGCAGCAGAAGCTGAAGCGGCGGCGGCGGCGGCGGCGCTCAGCTTCTGTCTCTTGCATTTGGGCGAAGCAGCAGCAGCTTCGGCCTCGATCTCGGATTCCAGAAAAGGCGAATAAGTCGATTTTTGGAACTCAAAGCTGTCATCGTTTGATAAATCCAACCGCATCATCGCCGGACTGTTGCAATCGGAAGCATTTTCGAAAGCTTCTAGAATGGTGAAAATATCATCGGTTGATTCGGATTCTTTGAAAAACTCGGACAGATTTTGAGTGCCCATTTCAGATAAACCCTAAAAAAGAAGTGACAAAAACGCAAATTAAGCTTGAGGCAAGATCAACTGATTTGAAGGAAAGTGTGTTTGGCTTTGCGTGGATATATATTTGAAGAAGAAAAGGCCAAGGAAAAACTAGACTAGTAATTAATTGGAATGGACCCAGAAAATTGTCTTGAGCGGATTCGAATCGGACTAAACTATCACTATCAATAACCCTTTGAGAATTCAGATGGATTGGGTTTGCTCTTTGGTTTATGGGGTGATTTTTGAGTGTTAAACCGTTGGGTTTTTCGGGGGCTGGGAAACATCACATGGAAGTGAGTACGAGAGAGAGTGTGGAAGAAGCTTTGGAGATTGTTCATCTATGACTATGAGAGAGAAAGTTGAAGGTATACGAATGAGTGTTTCCTGTAATTCTTGGGAATAACTGCGAGTTTAATTCTGCGAGAAAAGGATTATCCATTGGATAAAAAATTGTTCAATTTTTGTTTAACAAATTGCTCATGTACTATTATCGGTAGATACTCGGATGTACTATTTCAATGTCGCGGCTTTTCTTTTTTATGAAGGGATGTCGTGTCATTTCTTAATAACGGTTATATATCATAATGCACATTTAGATTTAGTGGTCTATTCTTTTGTCCCACTTTTTAGGTATCATTTTTATTTTTATTTTTTTCATATATACTTTTTATATTTTTCTTTAATTTTAATTTTATATGATTTATTTGAAATTTTGTATTTATTATCAAAAATTTATTGTATCTAATTAGGATATATTATTATTTTTAGAATTCAATGTCACTTTTATTAAATCAAAATTATTTACTAGGGCTGATAAATTAAAAAGTAATCAGGGTATATAATTTTTAAAAATTCCAATTTTTCAAATAAATATTAAGTACGATTTATTATATTAAAATAAATATTAGTATTAAAATAATTAATTTAGTATTAGAACATGGTTAATGAAATACTAATAATAGGATACTGAATCTTAATCCACATTAAATTTGGTATTAATTTTCGTTTGGATCCTTTGGTCCAATATTATTGTGTCTTACCAATTGTGTCTTATTATTAAATTTATCAGTTGAATAGTATTTATTATAAAAAGTATATAATATAGTAATAAATTATAATTGACATCTATAACCAAATTTGAAGATTAAGAATATAAGTACCCTAATTATCGAAAAATCAACCCAAAAAATCCATAATTAATTATAAAACTGGACCAAAATACTATAGAATAATTACATATCCTCATTGGCCACAATAAACCGTGCGTAATCAACATAACAACATTAGGTTAAAAAAACAAGAAATTGAAATTGAAGACAAAGAAGAAAGAAAAACGAAAAGTTTTGAAAGTGGGTGAGACATTAAAAAGTGAGATTGAGAATTTCGAGTGATTAATTCTACAAGATGACGAGTGTTTTAATAAATAACTGCTTATAATTAATTACTTTTTAATTGTGTTTAATTTCAGCATTATCTAAGCAACAAAGTGCATATTAATTTGTAAGACGCTTTCATTCATAGGGCTTGAGTGACTTAGAGAAGTTAGTATGTGTGAGTGTGTAAGTTTAATAATAATAATAATAATAATAATAATAATAATAATAATAATAATAATAATAATAATAATAATAATAATAATA
>JAYDZE010577888.1:0-11376 GCA_034509125.1 Monilaria moniliformis
TATTATGTATGAATTTCGTTATTTCATTGCGTATTTGTATTTTGAAAATAATATGTGTTCTTGAGTGGGTCTGATATAAACAGGTGGTTGGAAATAAAATATAACAAATTATTGGTGAAAAACATAAATTCCCGACGGACTGGCGACGGAAATTAATAGTACGAACAAACTCAAAATCACCGACGGGTTGTATTCCGTCGTCGATTAACGGCGGACTAACGACGGAATGTCCGTTGTTAAGCTCTTCAAATCGCCGACGGATGTTTTTCCGTCGCCGAGTAACGACGGAATATTCTGTCGCCGGTCCGGCTCCAGGACGACCAAATGGTGATCATTTTCGACGACGGAATTTTCCGTCGTTATTCCGTCGTCGATTCTCCCGACGGAATGAGTTCCGTCGTTAATTTCACCGGCGACCAAGAAATCAATGTCGTATTTGATCCGTCGCCGATCCGTCGGGAGAGTAAATCGGCGACGGAAATTGTAGCGGCGGTGCTGGAAATTTCCGTCGTTAAATTGGTGATTTTTTGTAGTGTATAGAAAACCAAAATTAAAAAAATAATAGGTGTGAAACAAAGTAAAATTGTGAGAATGACAGAAAACCTTTCATTAAATAAAATCAAATAAAAAATATTCTATACATCTGCCTAAATCACGCCATGCCTAATTATATGAAACATAACTGCATTGTCGCTGAGTAAATTAACAAACGAATAGTACAAAGGGATTCATTTAAAGTTATATTGGAAATATTAGGAATTAAGAAATTAAGCACACTAAATATGAAAAGTAAGAAAAATTCAAAAAAATTGATTACCCAATTTGCAGATGGAATCATCTGTCCCACAATCTTTGTATCTCACAGTATCACACTAATAATTTCATTATTTTAATAACATTTATTATTATTATTATTATTATTATTATTATTATTATTATTATTATTATTATTATTATTATTATTATTATTATTATTATACATCATGATTAAAATTTGTAATAAATAATTAGAAGTTTGAAAAATCATATACCATAGTTTTAGAATATTTTAATTAAAAAATATTTGTTTTAGTTGATTATTTTAAAAATACGGTATATGATTTATTAAATCTTTATTTTTTTGTTATAAATATTAATCATAATATATTATATAATGTTAAAGTTTTATTTTATAATATATATTATTAAAATAGAAAAATTATTAATAGCAACCGTGGAACTGAGGATCCCGTCTGCCAATTCGAGGGCGTTGTCAAACCAATATCTCTCCACTAAAGAACTTATGATGAAAATATCACACACTCTATGATTACTACGAGAGCTTCTTTATCATACTTCATAAACCAAGAGAATAAGTTAAAAGACCACTAAGTTTGAGTTCTATTATTATTATCCAATGGCTGCTTTGTGATATTATGAAAATTCTCCACATGAAGAAAAACAAAAAACAAAAACAATAAAGAAATAAGAAAAGCAAAAATAACAAAATATAGTAAATAGGAATTCGTTGGCTAGTAATGATTAATCGAATGTCAACTTGAAATTAATACCCTTAGGTGGGAGCATCAATTAGGGAATTTATGGAAACATGTGGTTTCCCAGTAGTGATGTGATGTAAATGGATTTCATACGTGGTATTTGTATTGATTAAAAATAAAAAAATTATAAAAAATATTAGAGTTGACCAAGCTCAAGCGACTATATATTACATTCGTACTAAGATTACTAGACACACACAACTCTACAATTGCAGCCATGAATATAACTTGCTATCGAATTTTTGCATGTGTAGTTTTATTACTAACATACCAAACATTTAGCAGTCTTGCCACAGATCAATCTTCTCTTCTCACACTAAAAGCTCACATCATTTCAGACCCTTCTCTCAGAATCACAACAAATTGGAGTAACTCTAGCTCCGTTTGTAGTTGGATTGGTGTCACGTGCAACTCGCGCCATCACAGAGTCTCCGCATTGAATCTGTCCGACATGGGCCTCTTCGGCAGCATTCCACCAGAACTAGGAAACCTCTCCTTCCTCGTCTCCCTCGACCTTACACGCAACAATTTCAGCGGCACCTTACCTCAGGAGCTGTCTCGCTTACGCCGCTTGAAATATATTTCTCTCTTTGTCAACAATTTTAGGGGAGAGATCCCGTCATGGTTGTCTTTCTTTTCTAAACTCGACTACTTATCTCTCAGAAATAACAGTTTCTCAGGTTCTATTCCAAAATCCATATCCAACTTAACAAATCTGTATTTTCTTGATTTCTCTTTCAATTCCCTTGAAGGAATAATCCCACCAGAGATGGGTGAGCTTCAAAACCTCCAACATCTGGCCATTCAATCTAATCATCTCTCAGGCACTATACCATCTTCAATATTCAACATATCTTCCTTACAAAGATTAGCTTTCAGATCAAATGAATTGAGTGGCCATCTTCCAAATGATTTGTGCACCAATCTTCCCTTTATCCAAGGGATATACCTTGCTTTAAATCAATTAAGCGGCCAAATTCCATCAAATCTGTCGCGATGTTCACAACTTCAACTTCTATCATTGTCTTCCAATTCTTTTAGTGGACAAATACCTGCAGCCATTGGCGACTTAAAAGCTCTCCAATTTCTAGAGCTTTCAATAAACAATTTAACTGGTACGCTTCACTTTCTCTACATATCTACAAATCATACATTTTTTCGTTTTTGAGAACGTTTTACTTAATTCCAAGCTGTATCTTTCTCTACAGGCACACTGCCCCTCAGTATCTTCCGTATCTCTTCTTTGCGAAGATTAGACGTAGCGAAAAATAAACTCTATGGGAAGATTTCAAGAGATATCGGGAATCTTACAATGCTAACAGACTTGTATCTCGCGGAAAACAATTTCACAGGCAGACTATTCTATTTTTTTCATATTTTAATTTACATGGCTATATTTTCTATTACTATATGTCATTGGCAATTATAGACTGTCGCCTCATCTTTTTAACTTTACCAATTCGACCTTCTATGTTTCTGGCAGGTGTTATACCCAGAGAAATTGGCCAACATCTTTCACAGCTGCAAAACCTTCAATTATCGGTTAATGCGTTCAGTGGTTCAATACCACTTGAGATTTTCAACATCTCAACTCTTACGATTCTTGCACTTACAGCAAATGATCTAACAGGTTCTCTTCCTACCGATATCTGCAGTGGCTTTCCCTTTCTTGAGGCGCTTCTCCTTGGTGGCAATCACTTCACCGGAACAATACCCGAGTCCATTTCCAACTGTTCTCAACTCAGACAGCTCGATCTCGCCATTAACCAATTCATTGGCCTTGTACCTCACTCTCTTGGAACCCTAACATTCCTTGAAATAATAAATCTGGCAGAAAATAATATAACGCTTGGATCATCATCTTCTGAATTGAGCTTCATTACTTCATTGACAAATTGCAGATTGTTGAGGGTTTTGACAATTAATAATAATCCTCTTGATGGCACTCTTCCATCTTCCATTGGGAACTTATCTTCCCACCTCCAACTATTCCATTCATACGGCTGCAGATTAAAGGGAAGAATTCCTGTTCAGATCGGCAATTTGTCCAGCTTGATTGAACTCTCTTTAGACGACAATGACCTCTCTGGTAATATTCCACTTACTATGAAGCATTTGCTTAACCTCCAGGGCTTAGATCTAGCAAACAACAACATCACAGGTTCCATCCCAGATGAGTTTTGTGATTTACATAGCTTGTCTGAATTGAGTTTGAGCAGAAATCAGTTGTCGGGTGCAATTCCAAAATGTTTAGAAAATGTCACGTCCTTACGCCAACTTTATCTAGAATCCAACATGTTGAATTCAACCATTCCATCAGGCTTTTGGAGTCTAAAGGATCTGCTTGCGGTAGACTTATCTGCCAACTCATTGAGTGGATTCTTACCTACAGAGTTTGGTAATTTAGTAGCAGCGATTTCCATAAATATATCAATGAATCTATTGGCAGGGTCTATTCCAAGCACGATTGGTAGTTTGCGAAATTTGGTTAGTCTTTCTTTGGCACATAATAGACTTGAAGGTTCAATTCCAAACTCCATTGGGAGCATTACCGCTTTGGTAACTCTTGACTTCTCCAGCAATAACCTCTCTGGTTCAGTGCCAAAATCTCTCGAGGCGCTTCAGCACCTCGACAACTTTAACGTCTCTTTCAATGCTTTAAGTGGAGAAATTCCCAGTGGTGGTCCTTTCCTGAACTTCACAATGGAGTCCTTCAAAGGTAATGAAGCACTATGTGGAAATCCAAGGTTCGGGGTCCCAGCTTGTCCTGTTGTCAACAGATCAAAGAGGAAGAAGGTACAATTTGCTTTGTTTATTGTTGCTGGGGTCGTGGTTTTTTCCACAATTATGTGTTTGGGCTTTATTTTCCTCAAATGCAGAAGGAAAGTTAAAGCAACTGATGCAATATTGTCAGTTTTACCTAAAAGAATTTCATATTATGAACTCTCACGAGCAACTCAACAGTTCAATGAGACCAATCTATTAGGCATGGGAAGTTTTGGATATGTTTATAGAGGAATTATTGGAGATGGGAATGTAATCGCAGTAAAGGTGTTTAGACTGCAATCGGAAGCTGGTTTCAGGAGCTTTGATGTGGAATGTGAAGTTCTACGTAATATTCGTCATAGGAATCTGACGAAAGTTATAAGCAGTTGCTCCAATGAAGAATTCAAGGCTTTGGTGCTCGAATACATGCCAAAGGGAAACCTTGAGAAATGGTTGTACTCGCACAACTATTGCTTGGATTTTATACAAAGGATGAACATAATGATTGATGTGGCGTCGGCGTTGGAATATCTTCACCATGGCTATTCGACTCAAATTGTTCATTGTGACTTGAAGCCTAGTAATGTCCTGTTAGATGAAGATATGGTTGCTCATGTGAGCGATTTTGGTATATCAAAACTGTTGGGGGAGGGGGAGAGTGTCATAATGACAAACACTCTAGCAACATTTGGTTACATTGCTCCAGGTGAATTCTTGTTCTAGTAAATTAATATACATTAAACTAAATCTTGGCTTCTAGGTAATTTTTTTTTTTTTTTTTCAGAGTACGGTTTAGAAGGGCTAGTCTCCACAAGATGCGACGTCTATAGCTATGGTGTGATGTTGATGGAAACGTTTACGAGAAAAAAACCAAGTGATGATATGTTTGCCGGAGATCTAAGCTTGAAGATTTGGATTGAAACTGCAGTTCCACAATCAGCATATCAAGTTATAGATGCCAACTTACTAACAAATGTTGATGAAGAACATGGCGACAAAATTGTGGAATTCGCATCCTCCATATTGGAGTTGGCTGTCAAGTGTTGTGCAGATTCCCCTTATGATAGGATAAACATGAAAGAAGCTTTAGCGGAGCTGCAGAAAATCGAACGTCAATTTTTGGGATGAAGCCTAAATCGGTATTGTGTTGGAGGAACAAGCAGTTATCTATTAGGATTTGAAACGGGTTTTAATAAATTGGTGAGTGTATTGTGGTAGAATGAAATGGTCCCACTACTGTTGCAATTTTAAATTTATTAGATTGATTTAGTCTGTTGTGCGTGGAGTAGTATCCTACTTTTGTTGTAGTAAGTATAATTGGAGTGAATTTAATAATGATAGTATGGGTGTAAGTATGAGCTAATATTGAGAATTATATTTAAGTTTGTTGTGTATTGTGTAAGGTATATTTACTAAAAAATAAGTGGATAAGTTATTTTTAGATTTATTGAAATAACAAAATGGATGAGTAGTTCGTAGCCGAAAGGAGTAGTTTATTAGATGTTGTTGGTGTAACTAGATCTCCGATTGTGTTATCGAATTGTCTTGAACTTTCGGTTAAAGAAATATTTTCAAAAAGCCATGTAGTAAGATTAAACACGCAAGTCCCAAGTCGCCCCAGAATAAAACGGGAAACAAATTAGTGTATTAAGTCCACATCATTTTCTCTCTCCTCAAGCCCGCAAGCCTGGAATGGCCAACTCGTTATTGGGCTCGCGCCACATGCCTCTCGACCAACGAGAGGCTTTCACATGGCTCTGCGACCGTTGTCGATTTTAAATCATTTTTTCAAAAAGAAATTCAACGATTGTTGTCGAAAAAAAGTATTTTCTTTTTTTCTTTTTTCCTCATCCAACAATTCTTCTTTTTCTCTTGATTTTTTACTTTTATTCCCCTCCTCTCCTTCTATAAATACCACTTTTCCCTCACATTCCATTTGATATCAATTCATCTTTATCTATTCTTCCAATTCTCTTCATTCATCTTTCAATCTCGACCTAAGATCACACACTCTATTCTTGCTATATTGCTTCAACTGTGGCGTCAACCCAAACAATCCAAAAACATTCCAAAACTTCTTACATGCCACAAACCAAAACAATCCAAACACAATCTTTGCCGAAAACTCTCCAAATCATCCATTAGTGGGGTCCAATTTCAGTCCACTTGGACTCTCGTGGATCCATCTCGATGAAGACTACGTGGAAGAAGTTGAACGGATTGTAGAATCCAATGAGACGACATGCCGAATTAAGTATTCCGTCAGGGAGACAAATGCAGTAGGCTCAAGTGCAGCAAGACGTTTCAAAATCCGTTGGCTGCATCAACAACTTGAAGAAAGTATGGCCAAGCGGGGCAAACGCGGAGGATCTTCGAAACGAGGCGCTCAGATCCTTTTATAACGATCGATCCAAGCAATTCAAGTACGAGAACATGTGGAGATTGTGAAAGACTACCCCAAGTTTTGCGGCAATGTTGATTGTGGTCCGAAGAGAACGAAGTTTTCTGCTTCCGACCAATATTCAACCAGCGGTGATGCCGAATACTCCCCGACTCCCAAGTGGGAGCCGTCTGATAACCGTCGAATTGGTCAAAAAGAGGCAAAGCGAAAGCGAAAGAGAAGACGACGGTGACGGCGATCATTGGAACCGAGGGCACAACCCAATATTCGGAGGTGGTCTAAAAAATGGATTCGATGAGTAAAGCATTAATGTTGAATGCGTACTACAAATCGTTGTCCTAAGACACGTCGAGGATGGCTAAGACCTAACGGCAAAAACACTATAAATTTGTCGAAGCCATAGGACACCGATTATGATATTTTTTTCCTTATTTGTATTTTTTTATTGCAATATGTATTTAATTATATAACTTTTTTTATTTCAATTATATAATTTTCTAATTCTTAATTATCTACTTTTCAAAATTTTAATTATGTATTTTCAAAATTTTAATCGTTTGTATTAATTTTATAAATATCATAATTTAAATAAATATATGAAATTGAAGATTAATAAAAAAAGAATGAATTAAAAAAGTAAGTGGTGAGACCATAAATAATTAAGTATGACCAGGTTTGTGGCTTGTGGCTTGTGGATGTTTGTGGCATGGCCTAAAAAGTTGATGTGGCACCTGAATAGTGTAAGTCTAGCAGAATTTGTGGCTTGCATTGTGCGTGTCATGAATGCCAGATAAATTAGTTACAACACCTCTCCAAATTGGATGAGAGTATGAAACAACTTTTTGTAACACCCCTTACTCGATCATACTTGACCGAATAAGTGACGTCACAATTCTACGAAAATACATTTACATACCCAACTTAAAATCAAAACTCTTCTATAAATAACGTAACTGAGCTTGCTTTCACATAACACATAATTTCTACACTTGCCACAGTAAACAACTAGTGACTCGACGAGGATGCTGTTGCACGAACCAAAGACTAACTTTATAACCCATCCTGCAAAGGGGAGAGGAAAAAGAGTAGTGAGTTTGACTACTCAGTAACTATATTCTTACCATAGAAGTATATCAACTTTATTTCACACATCTCCGTTTTTTTTAATCTCAGTCTTCTTGACCATATAATTACCATTATCATTTCACATGTCATTATATAATATATTATATTATTGCACAATTAATCTATCACTTTATTCTTGTCGTCCACCTTCAGTACACTTATCCAGTCATATTACATCTCAATGTAATACATAGTCTGCATTTGGGCACATATATTAAGTCATTATCATTAATCTTATAAAACTCCACTTGTCTTCAATTAACCTTAAATAATATCATATAACATTAAGTGGCATTAAACATCATCCCATAGATTCATATGATTTTATGTTTCTCAACAATCATACATACAATTATATAATTTCAATTAACCCTATGTAATTTCATACTCTTTTACATATTATTAATATCTTCGAGTAGTATCACATTTTCTTAATCTTATCATATGACACCACATTATTCCTTGTAATATATTATAATGTCACATAATCGGCATAGAGCAAACATACATAGCCCGCATCAGGCGCACATAACCCACATATATAATATTAATATTCATATCAGCAGTCAAACTAACATAAGAACATCATAAATATATCAGAGGTTGAATAACCAGTAATAACATATAATTATTTGATTCTTAGAAGATATTCAATTTATGTCAAAGAATACATAGTAGCACATTTATCAATGCACAAATCATCACGTGTAGCCCCAAAATGTGTTGAGTGACTCACACGGGTACACAGACCAAATCAGATATAGATACAAATCACCCAATTACAGCGCACATCACCATGAATGACGCATATCACCACAAATGGCATATATCAATAAAATCAAATCACCACAAGGGTGCAAATCAGTCAAATCAGATCACCACAAAGGGCACATATCAGATAACAGGTGACCCTCGCTTCGGTTATCCAGAAGACGAGTGACCGATAATGCAGTATTGCTGTCATATGGCATGCCAACTATATACCCAATGAACACACTCAAGCACAGGGCATAAACACATATATCATGCTTGTCATTCTCTTTAATTTAGCATATCAGTTTCAATACTTGATTCATATCATTCCATATTTCACATTAACTTATATATATATATATATATATATATCAAATATTAGGAAATCATTCAAATCATTTAGACCAGGCCATACACACATATAACTCATGTAATTTATTCACCTTTTTAATATATTGTTCTAGGAATCATATAATGTCATGTTATCAAAATTTTCTCCTCAAATTGGAATGTACTACACATAATTAATCATATAATATCTTTATTATCAAACTCATCACATATTAACCAAAGTTCAGCCATGTTATTGTATATATAATACATATATTTCACGTATTTTTAGTAAGGTGCACATATTTAGAAATCTAAATAATAATATACATAAATAGTCACACTATTTACATAATTTTATCAATCACTATTCATTATCTAAATTAAGAGAAATAACTTTTAGAGTGAGAATACGCTACCTGGAATGACGTTTATTACCAAACCTTTTTTATCCGATGATCATTTTCCTCCTGACCTTTTATCTTTCTTTTTCAGCTACCTCATATGATGCTTTCGCCTTATTTACTAATAAATAACATATTTATCAATCCTATGCAAACTCGTAGTAACCAAATAAGTTTGATTTATAAATAATTGCATTAATTATCCTTATTTCTCATGATTCTCCGATTTTCTGTCATGAACATCCGTATACCATCAATTCATTCTTTTCATTTACTATCATTAAACTAAGCTCCAATTATCATTGACCAATTTCATTTCCATGCTTGCTTTGTATCACTAAACATGTTAAATTAGTAACATTTTTCTTATCCGTTCTATTTTTATAAACATTCCAAATGAAGCTTACTAATCATTTTCCGATTATTCGAGCTTATAAAATTCTAATTAAATCATATTATACATTAACTTCTATCTATAATTTATTTCTATGATCAAATTAACTAATTAAAATTCATAATATCAAATCCATGCACATGCATATTTTCGTCCTTCTTGATAACATATACTAACGTTTTCCTAACTTGCAATTAATAATAATAAAAATGATTATTACTATTCTACGAACATATATTTATCAATAATTCAAAGATTAAAACACCCACATATTAATTCTTATAAGGATCGAAATTTAGCTATACGCATGTTCAACATTTATCTATTTTTAAACTATAAAAACAGCATAGGATTAAAAAGTTACCTTCGTTTGAAGACATATACTTTGTTTCCGGTTAAATTCGCCTTAAGAGGTAATTTAATATATGAGAACTCGGTCTAATATGTGTGTGTATCTATGGCCGAAAGTTTATCTCCTTCTCTAATATAAATGAAATTGCTTGCTAATTTTTTTGTCCTTTGATTACTAGTATGTATACGTGTATCATGTATTCGTCAGTTAAACCCACTTTTTCCATAAATTATTATTGGTTTTCCTAACTTGTCTTCAAATTAATACACGTACGTCAACCTATCAATTCTTTAATATCATAGTCTTCCATATCATCAATCCAGAAGTTTTGCTTCATTTCTGACCACGTCAACAAGTAATACATATTTTCAGATTATATATATATACATGATATAATAAAGTATTCAGAAAAATATCCTTGTACATACACATATGCGTAAATACACATATAGATAGATAGATATAATATATATGATTACTTAAATTGCATTTCTAAATTGGTATATACATATACATATTTTGTATATATTAGTATATGCGTAAATGTATTTATATGTTTGTTTGATTATATTGGCCTCTAGTTATTCATATATTTTAATATTACCATAATCATTTGTATTCTTTACTATTTTAGTTCATATATTAATTTAATTATTTAATCACTAAATAATTTAAATAATACTGAATCACATTATTTGGCATCATTTACGTTTTTGGAAAATTATCGAATAATGAGATAGAAAAAATGAGATGTATGACCATAGTGATGAAATAATGAGATACTTAGAAAAAATGAGATGCATTTTCTAATTCAAAAATAATGCATCTTATGTCAAAGCTAGTTACAAAAAAACATATTCTGCCTCATTCCCAAAGCATACTTTCATGGCTATTCCAATCATGTCTACTCCTTCATTCATGCTCATATCTCTGAGATATGAAATGCACTGCATTGCTAACTGCTTGGGGACTTGTAAGTTCTGTTGGAGTGTGTCTAACAGAGACTTCCACCCGGCCGGGTTGTAGCCATGACCTAGGCTACCCGGCCGGGTGCAGACGAGGCTGTAATCCAGAGACTTCTACCCGCCCGAGTGAGTCCAACCACCTATCCTACCCGACCGGGTACGTCCTGCGAAGCAAAAATAGAGCCCTAGACTAGGCCCAGTCAGGTCCATATCTATAAATACCATTCACATGCACGTTTTTTAGGAGAGCCCTCATTTTGACTGAGATTTTACACACACACACACACACTAGAGAAGAAGAAGGCTTGAGAAGAGGAGATTGAAGGCTTTGAAGTGAAGATTCTTGTG
>JAYDZE010577899.1:0-11375 GCA_034509125.1 Monilaria moniliformis
GCTCGTAAACCGGCTCAACTTGTTCACCAGACACGCAAGATCTGGTCGGGTGCAGTTTGTGATAAACATCAAACTCCCTATGATCCTTGCATATTCATCTTGAGTCACAGGCTCGCCCGTATGCACACTCAAATGCACATTGGGTTCCAAAGGAATCTTAGCTGACTTACAATCAAATGAGTGGAACTTATTGAGCAATTTCTCCATGTTATGAGATTGTGTTAAAACAATTCCCTCACGATCCCTTACAATCTTGATTCCAGGAATCACATAGCTAGACCCATATTTTCATGCTAAAGTTTCGACTTAGCATGCGCTTCAGCGCTTATCAAACTTTAAGCGCCATTTGACAACTGTCAAACCTTTATCGCCATTATGTAGACGTTTCTTATCTTTTTTCCAGCCCCCACAAACCATTCTTTCGGATTGTTGGCGTGGTTCCCTTCAACACTGCTACCAGCTCGTAGTCCTCGTTGTCTTTGACAACACATCCAAATAATTTGCACAATGTTGCCTTCAACAATATGTACATAATTATATTGAACATTAGGTACCCCATCATATTCAACAACGCGTGTACTCTGATGGCTACTACCAAGTCTAACTTGGTCTTGTTTGTCTGAAGACAAACGATAAACACAACTCCTAAGAAACGGAGTCCCAAAGATTTAGCCATCTCGCAGTCCAAAAATATTGCGACTACACGTTACTTCATTCCAGTATTGGTTTTCCCATTTCCACCAGCTTCGAATGACATATTCCTGTCTTGGCAAGAGTACGCTAATTCGTCTTGCGATTGTCAGAAATATGGGAAAAACCCAAGCCGTTAAATAGGCGATAATCTTACTATTACAACCGAAAGAAAGAAAGAAATGAATAAAACGGAAATTACAATGAAAAATAATAAAACAAACCAAACTATAAGTCGAGTCGAGGAAAACCCTCTTTTCGCAAGACAAATTACGCCCCGGCTGATGGTCTCGGACTGATGTATCGTCCACAAAGATAAAACGACTTCCTCCTAGCGTGTAGAAGCACCTCAAACCCGCTAGGCATGGACGAACTTGACGGACTTCCGAGAATCGAGCAAACGATGCTCCTAAAGATGCTAAGTCATGCGTGAACGACGAGAGGTGAGTTTCGAGAAAGAGATTGTGTTGTAGTGTTCTCTTCTTTCTCTCAAAAACTCTGCCTATAAATAGGCCTAAGGAGGGAACGTGGAAAGACACGATCATCATGACATCTCATAATAACCTTGGCGGTTACGACCAATCGAAAGGCCAAAGGCTCGGCCATGTGAAAGGCCAAAAGTCTTGGCTATAGGAAAGGCCAAAGGCCTTAATTTTCCAATACTTCAAAGTAATTCTATTCCTTTCTTTTTTCGTTCTATTTGTTGATTCATTTCCTTTATTCCATAGTTGAACCAAATGGTCCTTTACTAATTTCTCATATGTTATACTCCACCTTCCTCATAAAAACATGTTTATTTTTCTTTTTCGTCGGTTCCATAAATATGTCTACTCTTCTTTTTTTGCACGCTACCCCGCAAAAAAATATTACAATAATCTCACTTTTCTCACACTACAAACAACACTTCTTTTCTCTACTCACAATATAAATAACACTAAATTTTTTAAAATCTATGCGCATTGAGGCAGACCTACATAAATGATTGAGCATAGAGGATAATCTTTCTGAACCCACATGCCTACCAAATTATTGAATATTAGTGTTTATTATGTTGGTGTCAGGTTCCTAATCGTAATAAAACGGAATAAATAAAACGATGACATGCTAAAAACATGATAACATGGTATGGCACATACCTAATAAACTCTGCTGGTGCTACAATCATATGTATAAAAATAAAGATCTATTTATTATTCATTGATTTGAAAGATCATAGAGATAATTATATTTGAACCTATAGAAAATAAAATAAAACAAATTAAATTTGGGGAAGATATCGGTAGTTGGAGTATTTAATCATAATTATATAAGTTGTTGTAAAAGGTCAATAATTCTGTATTTAAATATGTTTTAGACATTTTCATTAAAAGATGAATAATTTGAGTGTTAAACTATGATTCTCCCTCAATTAAAACATCTCAAATAATAAATAAATGAACATTAGGAGAATATGTAGTGGGATTATGAATTTATGACAACAAAAAAAATAAACATATATGCGTATTTAACATATGACCGTTATGGGCCGGGTTTAATATCAGAACCCAATTACCCAATTTGGTAAAAGTTTTACAGCTTCAAATTTTATGGGCCTAAAATATCCAAGAACGTTAATATGTGAGATTGAGAATGCCGTACTTAGGGATGCCTATCGGGCCGATTCACCTAGTTTCAAATCAATAATATCAGTCAATTATGCTATTCTATTCAAACCAATCAGACTTTTTTTTTTATAGTCCATTTTTTGGGCCTTAGCCCTTTATTTCAGTATACTTGGACCAACTAATTATTTTCGGATTGAATTAACATCCTTAGCTACTCAACAACTCTCGAGTGAAAGAAAATGACATTTTACCACCACCTAAACCGTCTGCCTAGGCCGAGTTCTTCTAACTAGGAATCAAGTAGGACTAGAAAGATCTTAGATGGGCCCCTTATGCTTCTTAATATAAAATCTAGTTGTAATTATTATTTCACTTTCTCTTAATCTCATTTGTGGACCCTAATCGTGGGATAGGACATGCTTAAATAGGGCTCCTCTACCTTCATCTTTCACGAAAGCTGTTTTGACCACTAATTTGGAATTTGACACTTGGTTTTACTATTTAGACATTAAAGCCCAAATAAAGTTGTCCATTTTATAGATCTTATGTGTATAGGAATTTGGAATAAGGCCCACTACTTAGACAACCAAACACTAGTCCCAACTTTGAAGCCAACATCACATTCACTCAGTCATTTGCCTTATTCCAACTTATACTAACTATGATTGTATATATAATATAAATTTATGTGTGAGTGTGAGTCAAGCCATTATGGGACACAAAATTCCATTGTCACTGTTAAGCTCTTGTCACTAATAAAACGAGGTATTATTGGCCTTATTATTCTTTGCATATGTGGTTATATTTCAACAATCAATAAGTCGATGACACTTTACGCAATTATTTGCCTCTGAGATGTGACACAACTGAATAAGTTTCTCGGTAGAAGAAAAGAAAAACAAAAAAATGAGTGGCATCGGGAATTTTCAAGTTAATATAGTTTATATTCAAGAATATTGAGTTTCCTAATTGAATTAGTCAAGTCCCAAAGTAGTAAATCATAATCATATACCATATATACTTAGTGAAAAATAGAGTTTCACATGGACTGCTACATTATTTATTCAGTTGATTAGTCTTTTTGGCTCATCATTTTCTAATCTAATCTAATATTAATATCTTTCTCTAAGTCTAATTTGAATTGTTTTCTATTACAATCACTATTTGTCACCAACATTACAACTAATAATAGTAAGTATGTATGTTCCATGATTACAATGCTTTGCAATTAAAGATTGATTCCTAAGTTTTGCAATTGAGTTATATCTCTGATACCGTTTCAAAGTGGTTTCACTATTTTTGCAAACTTTAAAATATAAGAATGGTATTTTCACTGAAATTAAATAGCACACGTTGAAACCTCATTTGTAAGCTAACCTTAGATGGACACTTAGGAGATCATATGTAAGTGGTTGGAATATTTGTTGGTTTCTACTTTAATTGATGAGTTACACAGCGATAGTCCCACGACAAATCTTCTCATTAAAATACTTTATAAATTGATGTAATAAAGTTTAAAAAAGAAACCAAAAAGTATTAAGACACGAGCCAAGAAATTGAAAAACTCTCAACCGACAGAAAAAGATGGAATGGAAACTAACATCAATTAAGAAGAAGAAAAAGAAAATCTTGCACATAACTTTTCAAATATTTGCTTTTATTTTTCCAAAAGAAAATAGTTGGAAAAATTCTATGTGGATCAATCTAAAATATCTAATGCATATAAAAGAGAAACGAAATATACATGGTTGAAGATAAATGTGTTAGGTGTACAGAATGGCTTTATGTTTATAAGCTCTAAGTATATAGCAAAAAAGCTGATAATTGCATGTGTTCATGTGGATTCATTGTTATCCTTAATTTTCATACTACTATTACGAGTTAGCATATATTCCTATGCTCTCAGCTTTATCACTTTGTCTAGAATCATTTTATAAGTAAATTGGATGCAAATGAGTTTATGGAAATTATGACAAGATTGATGATATATGTATTGTCAATTCATAACAAACTTTAACTAATTCTAAATGTTAACCTAATTTTTGAATGTTTAATAACCATCACCATATTTAAGGTAGTTGTAAAATTAGCACTCTAAATTTTTTATAGTCACCATATAGTTGACGTGGCATGCTTAATCGGAGTCTGTAGTCTAACTACATAATCATGACACGTCAACTTTCCGCTGACTGAAAAAATTGGGCTGCTAGTTTTGTAGTAAACGATAAAGTGATAACAATATTACAATATTTCAAATATCGCAATAAAATTAAAAATGAGTGTAATTTCTTATATAAATTAACGACCCTTTTCCTTAATCAATTATCTCCCACCTTTTTTTTTTAAACCTCTCCCATCTAACTAGTAAACCCCAAAGGTGCATATATATGTCATATAATTTGAATGTTACTAATATTTGATGGCGATGGTCAATAGTAATGCTTTAACTGCTTCAAACTTGTAAGGCCATCCGTAGTGAACGGGATAGACGTGGGACGAGGGTTGCAAGGCGAAGGGAAAGTGGGCGGGCCATTCTGCCACGCGCCTCATCCCTCTACGACCAATCACGGGGCGCGCTTTGCCCACTCGTTGTCCCTGCGAGTGGGCGACGTTTTACGCGCTATTTTTTTTGTTTTTTTAATTCGAAAATTAAAAAAATTATTCCCTAACGGAAAAAAACGAATAGTTTTCAATTTTTTTAATTCTCTCATACTACTATAAATAGTCATTCCCTCCCCACTTCAATTCCACACAAATTTCTCCTATTTTTCTCTCTTCTTTCTAATTCCATAGTCTTTCTTCTTCTTCTCATAGCTTCCGCCAAAATGAATCCATACTACTTTGGCTCCGATTACGATGACGAGAGTGTGAAGTAACCTATGTCCATGTTTCAAGTGGCGAATGCAAATTATTATTTGCAGCTTCCTTCGACGGATCCTCCCATCGTACACCCCAGAAGGTATGTGCACTAGGAACGAGAGGTTGCCGAAGCCCGACTGATGGCAGATTATTTCTCCGACCAGCCACGCTGGGGGGACGATGTTTTCCGAGGTCGGCTCCGTATGAGCATAAATTTATTTCTACGGATAACAAATATATTGGCTCTGCGCGAAGAATACTTTTAGCAACGGTCGCATGCGCTCGAACGGATGGACCATTCAACCTTGCGAAGTGTACCACGGTCATTCAACAGTTGGCCACCGGCAGATGCGCAGATATTTTTGACGAGTACATGCACGTCGCTGAGACCACTGGGCATGAATACTTGGGGCAATTCTTCAAGGTTGTTCGCGACGCATTCGGAGTTGAATATCTTAGGTCCCCCACAACCTTCGACTGCCAACAGTTACTTCGTCTTCACGAAGCATATCATGGCTTCCCCGACATGCTTGGGAGCATTGACTGCATGCACTGCAGTGGAAAAACTGCCCAACGACGTCGAGGGCTGAATACACCAGCAGCTACGAAGGTTCTCATTCGACGATTGTGCTATAAACAGTCGTCGACCATCGTCTCTGGATTTGGCATGCATTTTTTAGTGTCCCTGGGTCTAACAACGACATCCACATGTTCGACCACTCGGACGTCTTCAACGATGTATTGCACAGTAAGGCACCGGCAGTCCAATTCACGGCCAATGGAAGTCGGTACAACATGGGCTACTATTTCCTCGATGGAATCTATCCAAAGTGGCTCATATTCGTGAAGTCCATCTTGTGTCCAACCGACCCCAAAAAAGCTCGCTTCACGCAGAAGCAGGAGGTCGCGCGTAAGGACGTCGAACTAGCACTCGGCCTTCTGCAAGCACGATTCGCGACAATCAAGGGTCCGGCGCGTTTGTGGTTTAGGGAAATTATTGCCGATATCATGTACACGTGCATAATAACGCACAACATGATTATCGAGGACGAATGATCGAATGCTCCTAATTGGGCAGATGAGGATAA
Source organism: Monilaria moniliformis (assembly GCA_034509125.1). Taxonomy (NCBI): domain Eukaryota; kingdom Viridiplantae; phylum Streptophyta; class Magnoliopsida; order Caryophyllales; family Aizoaceae; genus Monilaria; species Monilaria moniliformis. The sequence continues at coordinate 6,242 of JAYDZE010577899.1, forward strand.
TGTCAGCTCTTCAACCACAAGCGAAGCCCCAAATCAAGGTGCGCTGCAATCATTCCACGAATATCAAAGGCGTTGTGAGTCGTTGCGTGATGCCGTCAACCACGATCAGCTCCAATTCGATTTAATCGAAGAAATTTTTGCTCGCTTTGGTTCCCTTTACGATTGATTAGCATTTCCATTATGTACTTTTCCCCTTCCAATTATGTGTTCGTAGGATTTTTAATTATTAACTTTTTTGTTTTTTATTATGTAATTTTGAATATTTTTAATGAAATTCACCTATGTTATTAAATTGGAAATTGAATTTAATTAGAATATGTAATAAATATAATAAATAATAAATGAATAAAAAATTAAAAGATGAGACCCATGAATAGTTTAGGGAATGGAAGGTTAGAGGATGGGGTTTGCGGGTGTTGTCTCTTGATTAAGAAATGGAGTAGAAAGTATTGTGAGGCCCATGAATAGTGTAAGGGAATAGATAGTTAAGAGATGATATTATGAATAACCTAAGGGTGTATCTGTTATTTATACTTTTAAATGGAGGGATAATATAATAAGATTAAATTTATCATTTAAAGTGTGAACCACATCTTTTATATCTTGTTTATTTTGAATGATAAAATATTTATTCAAGCATCTATATTATATTTGTCTCTTATTCACTTTACATCATATGCGCATTCAATAATAAAAACTAAAAAAAAATAATGATATATAAGCATGCTTAAAATTGTTTAGTATCTATCAAGATCTAATAATATCAAATCCAACTGTGTGTACACAATCTATGACAGCATAATTTGGTCCCAATTACGTTGTCGATAAAACTAACCACTTTCTTCTACACATTTCCAACTAAATAAGACAAGAGAAAGTGCGAATTAAAGTATTCCATTTTTCTTTGAAATTAGGCAGCTCCTTTTATTATATCGTAATTCACATTGCTATCTTGGATGGTTCAATTACTGTCTTTTTTTAATTTAAAACTCTTTCACAAGATTTTAAATCAAACCATAGATACGCTTTAGATGGAGTCCAATAATTTTGTCGATGTGGCAGATAGACTTTATTATTATTAAAAATCTTGTTTCAAGTTTCAATTTCTAAGATGTCCCTGATATTCCAACTCAATACTTGTGGCCACAACTATCCACTCCCCTCAAAGGATTAGATCGGCATATATACTAATAGGTATGGAACAAAATAAATAATGAAATCACAATTGTACGAGCAGAATAATTAGAGGATATATCGATATACATAGATTAATTTGACGGGTAAAGTAAGATATTAATTTGGGAACTTCAGACTGTTAATTTGGTGATTGAATGTATGGTGTTATGAGTTACCCGTATCTGATTATTTCAGTCTAAATAGAAACCACAATTTGACCATAATTTAACTTACCAATAATATATTCATATGATGATATGACCTCATTTGTGGCGTTAAATCCATGCGGTCATGCGTAGGCCAGCACATTTTTATATGATTAATCATATTTTATATCTAAGTTTTGGATCAAGTTATTAAAATGATCTTATTTTTCTTGACCTTTCAAAAATGTTTTAAATATGGCACAATACAATACTTCTAATAACCTCATTCCTATTGTTTTACGAGTCATAGGCTAAATAAAAAAAAAAAAAAGTAATACATAAATGGGCTATCATTTTTTTCCTAATATAAATAATATAATATATTTTTGGGGAGGTTCACTTCCAGCCTAAGGTCCTAAGCTATTGTACCCCCTCGACCATGTCCAGGACCGGCCGTGATTTTTGGTGGTCCAACTCATTTTTGCAAATGCCGTCATATACTATATTTGCAACTTTTAGAGGTTGGCAAATATTTTTTTTAATTTAAAGATCAAACCATTTTTACAAACCAGTCCAAATATCAGTCATAGAGTGTCACTAACCCTATATAGGGGTGTATTAGCGCCAAACCACACCGTAATGTATAACTAAGATCTAATCTAATTTATATGATTTAAAAATGGATGGTTAAAATTTCTCTAAAATGCGTGTCATTATACGTTTATTGTTATATCATTATAGGGGCAAAATAGTCAAAAATCAAAATTAAGCGTATTTTATTTTGGACAGTTGTCGTGTTATATGGAGTAATTACTCCACTAAATATATCCACTATCACTATTCTGCATATTTCTCATAATTTAGACAAAAAATTATTCTTGATAATTCAAAATCATCATAACTATAAATACAACTAACATATTACTTCCAAATCATTTTAACTACAATAACATCATCATCATAACGTATGCAGAGAATCATAATAACGCTCACTATATATCGATATATTACCTAAATAAACAGTCATTATGGATTAAAATGCATCAAAACATACTAGTATATAATGATTACACAAATCATTATACAGTGTGTTTACAGACATTATATTATAAAATTATTATGCTCATATATAATGACTGCGGAAATGTAAAATGTTAACTCACAATCATTGTAACTTGTATTACTATATCATCATATGGAATTAAAGCTATCATTATATACATAATTTATTATTATTATTATATTATTCACACTAATGAGAATGTGTGAATGACAACAATGAGCATATAAGAATAACGCAATAACAGATATAATTACGCAACATACTGGATATCATTATAATAATTGTGGATCTTCATTATTACAAAAATCAGATATCCACAATCACCATAACTTGTATTACTAAATCATCATATGTGATTAAAGTTAGTATTGTATACATAATTTATTATCATCATTATATCGTTCATGCTAATGAGAATGTGTGGATGACAACAATAAGTATATAAGCATAACGCAATGTTGATATCATACGCAACATACTAGATGTCATTATAAAATTTGTGGATCCTCATTATTACAAAAAATCGATATTATTACACAACAATAAATATACATGCATAACACAATACATATATCATTACAAAACATACTAGATGTCAAAATATTATTTGTGGATCCTCATTATTATAAATTTGTACATCTAACCATAATCGCAAAATATATAATAAATAACCTCCTGCAACACTCATCACAAATAAACATCTTTTAACATCAAAACGCCATTTATCATAACCGAAAAATGTTGTTTTACATAAATAACCTTTCATAATAAAGTATTGATAAATCAATGCCACATGCCTTTATTCTGTCCATCTGATCCTAGAATTCAGTGATTACAATTTAGTCTTAGTTATGAATTAAGAAATTGTTCAGGTTTGATCACACACACACATATATATAGGGATCAAACAAGTCTTATTTTTATTGTGAGTCCATAAATTCCCTTTTTATTATTGCACCAAACATATAAAATTACTGAATTCATTGTATAATTTACTGAACTAAAAAACAAATTTTACACGAACTCGAACAATCTTGGAGGTGACAATTTTTTTCTTTTTGAGTTCAATAAATTATGAAGTGAGTTCAATAATTTTATATATATGATGAAAAGAACTCACAGATAAAAAAAAAGGACTCTTAATAACCATATATACATGCACGTGGACAGGTGGAATAAGATGATCAACTTCAATCTCTCTTTCGATTATTTTTTTTTGGAAAAGGAGGTATTGTTTCAAGAAACATCTCGTAGACCTGGAGCACTCATTGTTGAATTTTATTGGTGAAAGGGAAGATCCACAAATGAGCATATTTCCTTTTTCTTTATAATATTAAAACGGAAAGGGCTCATTTTATTTTCCAATCTGAACTATATGCAGACATCAACCTAATTCCTTGTTATTTAAGACTAGACGCAACAAATTCATGTCCTTTTTTAGTATTTAGAATAATGAGGTAAAATTGTCCAACTTCTTTATGACAAGTCATTGACCATATACACCAAAAAACCATTTTCGAGAAAAAAAAATTAATTTTATCTTAAGCCTCAATTTATGAATACATACGCAACTGAGTCACATTCATGCACGCCATTTGAGATAAGAGTTTGGGATTACCACTGTCGATATATTCCTATATTTTCTTTTTATTTTTCTTCGTACATATATATCGGTTAACTTGAAAATAAAACGGTCAAATGCCCTAATATCATATAATCAGACAGAGAATTGCAATTTAGTTGGTAACACTTTTGCAAAATTATATCTAGGCAGCTGGTACGTAGCCTACAAGGTCTAGCTAAATTAATTAATCACAATCATCAGCCACCTTTTGGTATTATATAATAGGGATAATTGTCATTTAAATCATAACTTTTTGCTGATTTTGTTAATCCCATAATTTTTGAAACTGTAACATAAAATTATAACTTTTGATATTTTTTCAATTATCCCACAGATCAAAATTTCGGTGAAATTGGTGTTGACGTGTCGGCCGGAATTCAACGAAAAATTATGATTTAAATGACAATGATTTCAACGAAATCCTTTTGAATAAAATATGTTTTGTCCAAGTTGGAAATTCCGGCTGACACGTCACCACCAATTTCACCGGAATTTTGGTACGTGGGATAATTTAGGAAATGTCAAAAATTGTGATTTTATGTTCCATTTTCAAAAGTTATGCGATTTACCAAAAGTCAACAAAAAGTTATGATTTAAATGACAATTATCCCTATATAATAATACCACTAAATTAATTGTTTTGTTAAGTAGCAATTTCCCCACAAATAAGGTATCTTAAGGCATGTTCATACATCATGCAAAAAGTAAAGATAAGTAAAAGAAAAAGTACAAAAGATGAAATTAGGCCGCCGGAGCTTGAGTCGGCTTTTATTTTATTAAATTTTTTGAAATATAAGCGCCTTTAAAATATTTAAACCTTTTTTCTTCTTGTCGAGACTAGCTACGTACGGAAATTGGGGATACATTATAATAAAAATATTTGATAGGATATGCTGTCCGGCCCACCAGAAGATGCAGTCCGCCCCACCATAAGCCCACCAGAAGTTCAGCCCAAAGACGACGAGTTCGGCCCACGAGAAGTCCAGCCCATCTCGGCAGTAAAGGAGCTCGGACCAAAGGCCAACAGTTCGTCCATGAAGGAGCTCGTACCAAAGGTTAACTATTATCAGCTCGGCGACAAAGGAGTTCGGATCAGAGACATGCAGCTCGGCACTAAGGAGGATA
>JAYDZE010577910.1:0-11374 GCA_034509125.1 Monilaria moniliformis
AATTCCCTTAGTTGTTGAGCTGGTCGGCACCGAACTGGTTGTGCCGACCTGGTTATGCCGAACTAATGGTTTGTGGGTTGGGCCGCATTATCATTGGGCCAGTCTTGCGAAATGGGCCGGACTTGCAGGGGATTGGGTTGCGTATCCTATCATGTTATTATGCTTCGCTTCGATTCCGTAATCTGATTTTCGGTTGTATTCATTTCGTACTACATTTTTTTATTTATCAATGTTTGTATCAGCATGTATACATGACGCTCATCAGTCATATGTAGATATCACAATAATATATAAGACATCTTATGCATCTTATTTCTTCATAAAGAAAGCTTTTAATGTTACACTATGATTTATTATATAGAGAGAGAGAAATGTTATCCTACTAGCTTATGTGATCACCGCTCTCGTTTAGTATAGTTTATGTTAGCATTATTTGTTTTATTTTATATATTTAATCTAATTCTAATACCACAAAAATCATTATTGGCATCATTAATTCTAAAAATTAAATAAAAATCAAAGCTCGATTTGTTTATTTTTCCTGTAATTTTAAATAAATGAATAAAAGAACAAATTGAATTTTGATTTTTATGTAATTTACAAAATTAATAACAATAATAATTTTTTAGGTACTAGAATCAAACTAAAAATATATTAAAAAAAATGCTAACGTGGGTTAAAATAGAGCGATGCTCACAAACAGTGCTCACGTAAAATATGTAATATAACATTTGTCTCTTTATATATCTATAGTGATAATACTATAGGATGGGAGTGATAGTAACAACAAAAGAAATACTTATGATATTTACATAAAAGGGAATGGAGGATGAAATAAATGATTTTCACTCTATCAAGAATTTTTTTGTTTTGGTTACAACGAATGAAGTAAAAACATTAGATTTTACCTGGTGGCTGGTGCAGATGACTGAAATATCTCGATCAACATCTGCCTACCAGAAAAGTACAGTAATATAAATGACCTCCTAAATCAAGAAATACAAATTCTCATCGAGAAGAAATTGTATACATTCCCAGCCAAACAGAAGCTACGAATGCTTGAAAACCATGCTCCAAATGCGTTCAAATTTCTGAAGATTCTAAGACAGACGATACATATCATAAGAGGAGTCAAAGGAATCAAGAATGAGCACTTGAGTAATCGGTGAAAGTACATGATGAAAAGAAATTTAGCTAATGACATTGAGTACAAAGCTTGTGCGTGGCACAATAGAGATACAATTAAGGACTTGCATTGACAAGAATTTCCAGATAAGTATTGGAGGGTGGAGCCCAAAGATCCCAAAGATGTCATATTCTCATAGTATGTAACAGTTTGCACCTACACATGTACAAGCAGCAAATTTTTATAGAAACAAGCATACATGACAACATTTGTTACACGTAAATGCTCTCAAACATACAGTGAATAATGAGTATTGTAATGTTTACAAATTATTGTGTTTTTCCGACTTCACAATCTGATGTCGCAGGTGAACTCCCTCGAAGTCCATTAGATAACGGCTGAATCAAACTTCCACTCTCACAAGATGGAACACGAACAGACATTCTTCTTGGGAATCTCATCAACCTTCTTCTCTGTTAATTTACACAATGGGAACTTTCAGCAACTAAGCAACTATTTTGGGGAAAGAGAAAATTGAGGTCTTAATGATAGTATCACAGAGAAATAAGATTGCATTTGTTACAAAATCCAGACTTTTCACAGGAAAATATTATAGGAAATCCAGACAAGACCCATGAAGTTAGATTCCAGGGTACCATAAACACTAATAAATGGAGTGTCTGGTTTGTGATGAATTTATTCAGGATATGATTATTTAGAATGAAACGGAAGAGGAAAATAGATGAAGAAAAGGAGAAAAAATCCCAGGTTTGGTAGCATAACTTATGCACAAATATACCTAGAAGGAATGTACATGTTATATATCATAAAAATGTAATGGATTGGAATGGACCGAGCATTGCACTTCGTGTAGCAATGAGAATAACCAGTAACTGATTCTTTTCAGGATTTATTAACTTCAGGATTGATAAATTATAGGATTATTCATGGGTTGGGACTAAAGTAATAAAAAAAATCCAATATTTACTCACAATGATTCAGACTAGGATAAAATAATTTCAACTAAAATAAAAAATAAATTTATAATATATTTACTAAAATAACCTTTGAGAAATTAGGACAAATCAATCAGACTCTCTTGTTTTTACCTTTCCTGTCAACTAAATTAAGATTCAAAGCAATGTTCTCTCTCCTGCACAATTGTTCATTCACTCTCTAAAATCTCTCTCTAAATCCTCTCTCTCTCTCTCTCTCTCTCCTCGAACTCCTCGAACTCCAAAGCAAACCAACAAATTCCACCTCTCTCAACTTCTTCCTCTTCTCTCCACGCCACAACGCCGACACCGTCAAAGACGCTGCTGTGCTGCACTTGCCCACTCGACGCTGCCGATTTCAGCCACGAGCCGCCGCATCGCTGCCATACTCACCGGAGTCATCTTCTATAAAGTTTTCTTCTCGGCCAAATTCCAGGTGGTACACGTCACAATTTGGACAGAAAAGACACGTTTTGAATGGGTTTTCAGATTAGAATTTAAATTTTTTGATCCATTGTACAAAAAATTCGAAGTTCTTCATTAAATTTTGAATTAGAAATCTTATATCTTGAGCTAGGGTTTTTCTTCTGCATTTGGGGGAAATCTAATTTTCAAATTTCCTATCTATGGCTGGCTGAGGGTATGAGTTTGGGTTAATTGGTATTTTCAATAGAAATAATGTATCTTCATTGTAAGGATAATTCTAATCCCACCAATCTGCAGGATGAATAGCTAAAAAAAATTCAAGTGATAAAAATAATCCCAGGCTTCAATATATCCTTAGTTTTTAATCCTAAAAAGTAAACATTGGATTAGACTGGATTATTTTTTTGTATCCAAGCTAATCATGCAAAGTAAACGCGGCCTAATTGGCTAACTTATTCTCTACTAGTACACAATATTATCTTTAACATACACAATGTGATCTCTAACTATCAATACCCTACACCAAGATCAGGATACATTCATATTATTGAACCTTCAAACTTGCCAAGAATTTCAAATCCACATTCAACTGTATGCTTCTCTTCTCACTGCCCAAGTTTTCCTAGATCCAACCATCAACCCTTGATGCCTCCCAAGAATCTACAGATTTTACCATCCACTGTCCTTGACTCCCATGTTTAGGAGTTATAAGTCATAGCTATATTTCTAATGTGATCACCATTCCAACTTGTGTGATAACCGAAGTACCAAACCCATACAAAACTATGCCAGCCTGTAATTGAAAGTTTGAAACCATATATTTACATTCAGGCACAGTATCTTATTCAAGAAACCTATCTGCAAAAGTTGTGCGGTTCCATATGACTAAAAGCTCAGAAGCTATGAGTTAAAACATTGTATGCAAAATTAAGTAGGCAGGAAATATGAACACATAATTAGAGCAACTGAACTTATGAATTATGACTAACAATCAGGTTTGCGTCATAACAAATAAGTAATAAAAGTTACCTGTCTTAGCTTTTGCTACTGATGGCTGTACAACAGCATGCATGGTGATAACTCCTTTAGGCAGCTCTCCAAATGGCACCTTGCACTGTGCAACAGTCTTGTTATTCTCCAAAATTTTCCCAGCACTGATTAATTTCACATCATTTGCTGCTTTTGGGGAAATTTTCTTATCTGATAATAAGCAAAACTGCTCCAATTACACTCGCAATAAGAGCATGCAAAAAGAGAAGGAAATAAGCTCTTCACTACATTTATGATTAAGGTATGCATTAAATTAATTCAAGTCTCTGAAACTCAATTTCTCATGTACCGAAAACCACAACTACATTCAAAATTGCCCTGCTTTACATTCTTACAATCGCACGAATTCCGCAGACTAACATTTCAAGATTTTTTTACCACAATTAAGCATAAAATCAAAGGGCATTTAATCATAAGATATTTAACCAAAGGGCATAAACTCAAAACATATTTTTTATAACTACTAAAACAATATTTACTATCTGTTCCACAAACCAAACGCCCAAAAGAAAAATGGATCATAAGAAGACAATAAAATCAAATGAAACAAGCTCATGTTCTAGCACCAAAATTCAAAGAGAGCATAAAAATTGAAGAGTTCAGCTAACCTTTAGGCCACTCTGCGACAACTCTTTCCTTCAGCATAGCAACAGTGGACGCCGGCGAGTATCGGAACGGACCGATATCTGATCCATCGTACAATCTGAACTTCAGCTCCACCAAATTCTCCTCCGGCATTTGCTTTCCTCCAAAATCCTCACAATTCTCGAAAACCAAACCCCAATTCTTTTCCAAGCAAATCAAAGCCCTCGAATTCCCAAATCCCTCACCCGCCAACCGCACAAAAAAAAAAAAAAAAAAACCGTTTAAATTGGAGGTGCCAGCCGAAAAGTATCGGATTTTTCAAAGTTAACGCGTCAATTACACTTCGAAATTGAGGAACCCTAGACCAGATCTTGATGATTTACACTTCGCATTTGCTCTATGTGCAGTGGATTCTCCACTTCTTTTTCCGGTTTCTTATTTCTATCCTTTTGAGTATTTTCAGTTTTCATTTTCTTGTACCTGTTCTTATATTTTCTTTTCCTTTTCCAACTTTAGTTCTGATTTTTGTGATTAAATTCGCAAAAAAGATAGAATATTGTCAAAAAAGAAGAAAGTTTTGTAGTCAATTTTATGTGAATTTGTAATTTGTTCAATTGACTGTTTGACTATTTTAAAAGATAATACTTCCCTACTGTTTGGAACATTTTTCGGTTTCTGAGTATAAAATATGATATAAAAAATCCTTCTATACAATTTGACGTCACATCTTATTAGTATTTTGAATTGGGATAATTGCTAGTAAATATGAATGTCAATCGGGTTAGTTTTACTTGGGTTACGAATTAATTGAGTGCGGACTAATCGGATTGAAATTTTATCTGGTTATAAATTGTCAATCATAACCCTAAATGTTCTAGTTTCGAGTTAGTTTGAGAATTTTTAAAATTTTGTTATTTGTCATTCAAATTTTTTGAAAAATATGGGACAAACCTGAATTGATCTATTTTTCGTAATTGTACAGGCAATTATCTTTTTTGAATTTAAGGTCTTTTTAATACTCACAATAAACACTACACAAAACAGTTGCCAAGAAACAAACTTTCGTCGCAAAATCTCCTTTATTTGTCGCAGATTGTATTTGTGACGAACTTCCGACTAAAATCGGTCCACGTTGATGCGGAGGTTGCAACTGAATCTTTAGATAGAAAGTAATGGTTAATCACAAACCATGTGGCAGACGAACGACGATAAATCCGTCGATAAGCTCATTAGTCGGCTGCCATTCTTGGATGACACTTGCGATGGACCAAGGATAGATAGGTCATGAGTTTCCCTCAGTGTTTACTAGTATACTCACCCATACCATTTGCGTACGTGACATTTAAATTTTAATAATATTTATGAGGAGAAATGATAATTATAAGTATTAAATATTTTAAATAATGTTAAGATAAATATAGAGCAGAAATATATTTAATTGTAATATAATAATGTCTATGTATTATATTTAAATGTTCTTTACTTATGTAATCTCAAATCTCTTAGCTTTTACAAAAAAAAATTGAGTTTTTTAAAGATTTACAAAAACTTGAGTTAACCGTATATTAAATTATCATTTTTAAGCTTAGTCTATGACTTAACTACGTCTTCTTATTGGTTAAATTTTGAATAGGACAGTAGAACAGCTAATCATATTATTGATCATTAATTTAAAATACATATTGAGTATATTTTTTCATAAATCATATTTGACAAATATTATAAAGAATCAATTATTCAAGCAGTAATTAACAAATTTAAAATTGCAACTTTTTTTACATTTTCTGAATGTCATATTTTTAGAAAATAAAATTGAAGCAGTAAAAGAAAATAAAACAAATTAAATAAAACCAAAATAAACAAAGAAATATACAAAATGTAGAATGGGAGAAGAGTATTTTTCATATATCAAAACTGTATGTCATGTACATATGGAACGCTGATATTAAAAGGGATTACAAACTATTCAGAAGGAAAGAAATAAATATCCTAATTACATAAGGACCAAATCCCGGTTGATTGGAGATCAAATCTTCTTACTCTTGCCAATAATATTTTCCTTATTTGCCAACACAAAACACAAAAGATAAAAGACAATACAAAAAAAGAGAGAAAAAGAGTAAGAGATGGGAGAGATAAACAAAAATTAATTTGAGATTATTAAGTTCTTTAATTTTTTATTTTGAATCTATTTTTTTATATAATATATATCAAATCAAAACTCTTGTCATAATTTTTAATTTGATATGCATATTGATTATTTTGTTATTAGTTAACTTATATGCACTTTAGAAATAAAGATTACAAAGAAGAAAAATGAAAATAAAGAAAATGAAATAGAAAATCGGTAACATTGAGCAAAATAGGTCATCTTTGAGTTGCAAGAAAAAATAACCGAATTGTCGCCAAGGGTGAGCTAAAAAATAGAGATTGTTGCAATTAAAGTAAGTAAATTTTAAAAATTTGACGATATAATATATTCGTTAGAAAATGTGTTTTAATATAAATATATAGATTTTTTAAATATCATGTAATGTCTTGTCAAAAAGATATTTAAATTATAGTGATAGTAGATATTGATTGGGGTAATTGCATCCAAATACACGAATTTTCATTAAATTTTGATTTTGCACATAAACTAAAAATTCTACTGCTAAATATAAAAACTTTCAATTGTTCTCGTTTTCCACACAGCTGTTAATTGCCTCCAAATTGATACTAAAGTGGATGCTTAAATATCTACATAACTTAAACAATTGATGTACTGTGCTGGGAAATAACACATACAATCACTGATTAAGCTTTCTTGTCCCCTTTCATAATAGTGTAAAATGTCCTCAATTTCTCCGTTACATTATTCATTATTCATTATTCTTCATCCCTAAATAAGTGACAATGCTCAAGATCCTATACCAAAAAACACAGTGTTTTCACTTTAATTGTAGTGTATATATATCTCTAATTATAGCATTAAAAAAGTATTAATCATAAGAATAGAATAAGAAGATTGACATTATTTTACAATATAATAATTATGAAATAAGATATTTGATTGAACATGAGATATGACACTTCTTGAAAAACAAAGAGAGTATGTTATGTCTACCATACTAATATACTATCACGAGTATGACAGATTACTAGCTCTTACACCCTCTTTTCTTTTCTTATTTTTTATTTTTTGTCAATACTATTATTAACGTGATTTGAAGCTTCTTTTCAGAAAATATCAGACTTTGTCAGAATCTTGAGAAAAATCAGTGAAACAACGGTGGATCGAGAACATTGTGTTCTCCACCAATCAGGGAATGTTTGATTTTTGGTTATTTGGTTAAATTGATGAAAAGAAAAACCGATTTGTTTGCATCAGCGAATTGATCCAATACATATAATATATATATATTGGATATGGCTAGTAATTTTTGACACAACACAAAAATACGACACGAATACGCACAAAATTAATAGATTAGTGTAAAGTATTATCGGGATTAGTGCAAAGTATTATCGGATTCGTGTCCTTATTAGATCAATCCGATAAGGACAAGATAATTTCGGGTCGGGGATAACCCATTAATAATTAATATTATTATTTTAATTATTTTCAATTATTTATTTTATTATTATTTTAATTAAAGTTAAGTTTTTAATTTTTTTATTACTTTAATTGGGATTAGATCATGTGATTGTAGTGTCGCGTCTGATTCGTGTCGTTATCGTGTTGTTATCGTATTGCTAACAGGTTCAGGTCATGTTTGGATTTGAGTGTAACAGATCAGATTCGTATTTGGGTTGATTATAGTGTCGCGACCTGATAATAGCGCAACCCGCACAATTAGCACGCACTATACATGGATACGTCATTATTTTAATTCAGATAAAATGTAACGCAGACTCTAAATAGAAACTTCCCTAACTCCGTAAGAGTCCAATAAATTTGAAGAAACTAAGTTACAAACAACCTAAACTACAATGTGCAAATCACTATATATCCAATCCCAACTTTTCCACATTTTTACTGTATAATGGATACGAAGCTTAACTAGGTTTTCTTAAACATCATGGTCATATTCAGACAGACACCTAGCGAGGCCGCGTGGCCGCCATTCTACTGACGGCTCATCGGGGCCATTGGTAAAGACGACGGCTGGCTATAAAAACCCCCTTCCGGCGGAAAATTTTGATAAGCATTCGATGGAGGAGCAAATGGCGAAACTCCAGCAGCCGGAGGGCCAGCTGGGGTGTAACCAGGTGGGGGTAGTGGCGGCTGCAGGCTCGGGCTGTAGGTGTATTGACCACTGAGCATTGGCATCGCGGTTTGCATGTATTGGGGCACCGGGTAAGACTGCATAGGTGGTGGCATTGGCGGCAGGGGAGGCGGAGATGATGGCGGTGGTGGGGGCTCATCGGAGTTCAACTCCTGCGAGGTGACCTGCAGATTTTGCTCGAAGGCTGGGGCCGGTGCCTGGGAATTTTGAGGAACATAAGAAGGGTGTTCGTTCTCAAGCTTGGCCCTCTTTTCGGGGGGGTCGTTGATGGAGCTTCCGATAACTCCTTCTGATGCAAGAGACGAGAGCACAAAAGTCAGCATCTGGGCCGAAGACGATGATGCTGTAAGTTTTGCTGCCATTGCAGCTGCTGCAGATTTGGGATCTTCTTCAATGTGGCTAGAATTTTCGGGAAATGGCACCTGACGTGTGTAGGTCACTGAGGCCGTCTGCTCCCCGGCTGCAGGTATCAATTTCTGCGGCATCTGAGATGCTGGAACTGCGTTTCTACTCTGCTCGACAATAACCTGTCCGTTACCTACACTGCCAAGAAGCTGCTTGCAGATATTGCCCGCCTGCTCAAAATGCGTCTGCGCTGCCTGAGAATGCAAGGGCCATATGGTCAGAATCAGCTATCTATAAGTCGTATTCGTGCAGATGACGAAATTGGTAATGATAACACAATCCGGAAGTTTCTTAATTACTCCAAAAAGTGGAATCATTGAGCAAAACGAGATTTAGTTCAATGATGATCCAGTTCTAAGCATCCATATATAAGTAAATTAACTATAGCACAAAGTTTAGCAATGATAAACGAGCATCGTATACCTGCAGTTGATCTCGGACTTGGTCCAGCTTATAGACCTATTAACAATATGACCAGTTCAATTAGATGCAAGGAAAAATTAAACAAGACAACAAATTCTTGTTCCAAGCAATCAACCTGCTCCTGCAGAGCCTCCCGTAACAGAGATACAAGGTTTGCTCTAGCAAGTTCAACAACAGCAAATTGCTCGATGCAGTCCCTCAGAACCGCATGCTGCTCCTTGAGCTCATCACCAATACCACCCTTGACATGACCTGCTCAATATTTTCCACAGGGACAGGCTCAATTGTCAACACCATAGCAAGATGATGATGATGATGATGATGATTACTATTATTTCGACCTCTAAAAAATATTGAGGCTTAATCATCCCCAGGAAAGGTGATTTAACTATATTTCTGGCTGGGGACAGGCCCTATTGCAAGAATATGTTTTTTATTAGGGCGGTAGCTCTGAAGAGACAAATTTCCTGTCTTTTCTTTCACTGATGGGAAGGAGTAAGTTCAAACCCTCTGGTCAAATAACAACAGCCCCCACATTCAAACCCCCTTTCTTATCATTAGCAAGGACTTGTTTCAATTGAAGGGAAGAACTTGCATCAGTATCTCAAAACATTGGTAAACAGGATGGACAAAGTACATGCAAGACAAGACAAAGAAGACGATAAACTATTTATATTTACAGTATCATGTATATTTATCAATGAAAGAACATCGAGGTTTTGTCAGATATGATAAGCAATGGCGCATGAGAATGAAAACATAGATACCTAATTGAGAATTGCCCTCAACATCTTTATGTACTTTTTCAACAAAGGTGATGGCATTTCTACATTTGGTGAAAATGGCATCCTCCTCCAACTGACTGCTAGAGACAGCTTCATAACCAGAAACTAGTTTTTCCAATGAATTTCCGCCAGCTGGCTGTTGTATATGAAGGAACGAACAAGCAATTATTGGAATTAAAATACAGAAAACCATGTAGTAGTAAAAAAAATTGCCAATTTCAGACGTACCAGTTTAGGTCCAGTAAGCTTCCGAGATTTATTGCCATTGTCTAATTGCCTTTTTACAAACTCTTCCTTAAGAATTTGGCCTCTCGAGCCAAATACTTTTCTCTCCTCCCAGATACTAATCTGCAAATAATAAAAAAGCAAATAGAGTTGGACTTTTCAAGAAAATTGTTGTAATAATTCTGAGAACTTTT
The DNA here is from genome assembly GCA_034509125.1 of Monilaria moniliformis. NCBI lineage: Eukaryota > Viridiplantae > Streptophyta > Magnoliopsida > Caryophyllales > Aizoaceae > Monilaria > Monilaria moniliformis. The sequence goes on from JAYDZE010577910.1 coordinate 10,483, forward strand.
GTAATAGAGAAGATGAATACCACCAAGATAAAAATTCCAATCACATTTCTTTCTCTGTTTGCATCTACGTGACGAACAGACATCCATAAAGAATTTATAAACATTGGGCTTATATTTATTTTCATAAAATTGCATTTGCCTTTTGAGTTGTTGCAGAGAAGAGATACATGAAAAGAGTGCAAGGAGAGAAAGAGGCAAGGAATAGAACTAGCACAGAGAGTTTGAAAACATTTGATAAAGATGAAATACTTAACAATCTCTTTTTTGGGTGATAACTAAAATATTAAGTGAAGAAACCTACGAAGCATAATAATTTGGAATTAAATATGAAATTACTCCGAGAATTATATGGACGTAAATATTAAAGAGGGAAAGAATCTTCAAATCATTTTTCTTTCATGCAACCAATGTACATCAGATACATGATACACCAACATCCAACAGACAAGAATAGACACATTGAAAGTTGAGAGTGTTCAAGGAAGATGAAAATGAGATGGAGCAGCTTTATGACATTGTTACAATGAATAAGGAGATGCAAGAGTACTCTTAGAATTTTCTGTTGACCTTCTTGAACTTTTACTTATACTGTTTGTTCACAGAAATTATGCATTTAGTTTTTATGAAATACCTCACAAGAATTTCTCTGTCTCTCAATGATTTAGCATCCTATGATTAAACCTTCATAATTCACAATCATTTCCTTGACAAACATCAATAGAAAATGGCATACACAAAACAAGATATCTTCTCCCCTGATCCATATGCGCGTGTAAAATGAACAAAATATACACATACCAGGCGTAAAGCAGCAGTCTTTGCAAATTCATCTCCATGTTGAATTACATCACGAAGAGAATCTGGTAGAACCTTCCAAAACTCTGCAACAAAC
>JAYDZE010577921.1:0-11374 GCA_034509125.1 Monilaria moniliformis
ATATTTAGCATCTCCAGCTGCGGCAGAATGTTCGAGAACTTCACAAGGGAATCTTCCACGGAATCTCCCTCAAAAGAAACATCGACGAGCGTAGGTACGTTGCGAAGCAGAAACTGTACCATGCCGCCATCCCCTCCAAACTTGAAGTAAACAAGATTCATCACATCACGAATCTCGACCACCTTGAGATCTTGGCACCAGCTCACTTCGAAGCGCTGCAATGACGGAAATGCCCCTACGATCCTCACCGTCGAAAGCTTCAACGAATAGCAGAGGGACACATGTTCGAGGACAGGGCAGTTATGTAACAAGAACTCGAGCGCTTCATTGGTCACAGTCACGTAAATGAGTGATACTTTCTTTAATTGCTTGAAAATAGAAATATTAGGGCAGATTTCCTTGCATGGGAAGTAATAGAAGTAACCGCAGTTCAACTCGAGTGTCTGAACCTTCTTCTCGAGGGCATATCTGATCCATTCATGGACGGCGGTTTTCTGATGTTTTTGGGTGATTCTCAGTTGGAGTTTGAGATTCTTGAAGGTGGAATTCTTGCATGATGAGATGGCGTGATTCACCCATCTCATATATGATTCTGTGTTTGTATACATTATTGGGGAATCTGCAATGGTGAAATCGAGGCTCGATGTGAAGGTCCAGGAGATTCTCCATCGACGAGAAAGTATGCTAGTCGCAGTTGCTTCTCTTAGTGTGAGGTGGGATAATATGATTCCCAATAATTCATCTGCAAGCATGCTGATTCGGTCGGTTTCGGTTGAACCGTCCTGCAAGTTGGGAGACAAGGAGAACGGTGAGAATTGAACCATGGCGAAGAGACACTAAGCTTTGAAGTTACCATATATTGACTATTGAAAATAAGTTAATTGACCATAAAACCCGCCATATATTTCAATTCAACCGTGCTACAAGTTGGGAGATAAGGAGAGTAGTGAGATATTGAAAATAAGTTAAATGACTATAGAACCCGCCATATATTTCAATTCAACCCAGTGTTGTTAGGAGCGCTGGCGCACCGAGGCGATTAAATAAAAATTCGGAGCGCGGGGCGACGGGGCGGGCGCCCCATGTGTAAAACTGAAAGGTTTTTGCAGATTTCCTAGCATAGGAATTTGAAAAAAGAAAAAAGAAAAGAGAAAAGGGAGTTGAAAAGTATTTGAAAAAGGCCCCCGCCCTCTGCAGCGCTCCAGTGCGCCCCAACACGCCCCACGTATCTCGCTCGCTCCAGCCATCTTGGGGCGATTCCAGCGTGGCCTCGTGCACACCGCACCTCGAGTGTACCCTAGACGTGCCCCTAACAACACTGATTCAACTGTGCTACAAGTTAGGAGACAAGGAGAATAGTAAGAATTGAATCTTAACGAACATGCACTAAGCTTTGAAGTTAACAAACAAGATCAAGTATATAAAGTTAGCAATATGGTATCTTCTATCCCACTTTCAATTTTTTATAATTTTAATTATTTTTTGTTTAAATTGATTATATATTAGTATAGCATAAGATCATTAACTAGGGTTCACTGATTAACACGAGAAAGGCATATAATCGTTGAGGGAGAGCATATTATCCGAGCAAATATGACAGGCTCTTTAACGGCAAAACAGAGAGAAAAACAAATGCCAATGCAAAAATTCAAGAACTTGATTGTAATTACTCCATAGCCAAACTGGATTTTGATCAAAATTCAAATCTAAGGTAGAAAAAATACACAAAGTTATACCTTTCGCCTCTTTCTCGCCATTACGAATAAACACGAAAGACTTTAACAGCAAAACAAAGAGAATACGTGAATATACAAAAAGTTAGGTTAGTAGGGTTTATAAAGTGGATTATAATATAAAATTTCCAATTTTATATTACGTTTGTTTGTTAGGTATACAAGTATTGGACTTTTTAATAAAACAAGGCCCGTCACATATTTATTTAAATGGATAAAAGGGTCAAAATTTCGAGATATGATATGGGTAGAACAAGGGCTGATGAAGAATCGAGCAAGCCCAATCTTGACAAATTTAGTCATGAAGCATGAATTTATGGAGCTTTTATTCTTCAATGGAGCTGTTCTTTTCCACCATCACGACAAATCTAGAATGCAGAGTTACAAGATAGAACAATGACAATCAAGACACTCCTCTAATTCTAACATACTATTGTACTAAATATCAATTCCAGAACGAAAAAACAAAAAAGAAAATAGAACTTTATGCAGCTGAAATTGAGCTTGCAGAACATTGAAGTTGTATATAATAGGCGAAGGCTGGTGTACGACGAATCCATCAAGACTCGCGGTGTAAGGTTTCTTTGAAGTCGTTTTTCTTACCAAAAGATCAGCAGCTCTGCGTCTGCCCATTTTTCAAATGGATCGACATATGATCTTTGCTTGCTGCAAAACTTTATCTTCCGTTGCGAGGATTGTGGAGGATCTGCTGGACTAGCTTCTCCGGCAATCTCTTTGTAGCCTGTAGAAAATGCGTAGACTGAGATTAATACCCCAGAAAGTGTTATATGTACAATGCTGCAGTGGCAGTCGAAATGCAGACCTGAAACTGTCTCATGTGTAGAATAGGCTCACAGCCAACGTCTGCAATCAGCTTCCCGTTTGGGGTCTGCAGACTGAACCGCCCAGCTTCATACAACGAAAGATCATCTTTGTTGTGAGGCAAATTGTGGCAAACTTTGAGAAGTGAGTCAAGAGAATTCATCTAGCAAATCAACCAAGAAAACAAGATTAGATCATTTCTATGAGTACTTGAAAAAGATTGGGATTTTAGTCGCTAACATATATAGTTGAAACGAATTCAGCAAAATGGGATTTTGGTGTAGCTAACCTTCATATAAGGACATGATGCACACCCTCCATGAAGAGAGCAGCCCTCTCCACTTGCAGCTCCGGGTATTATTGGGAGGTCCGAGAAGTCCCCTGCTTCACCCAGTGATGAGCTCGGTGTTCTAGTTATAGACTCTGATGAGACGGGAAAGACTATCTCTACGCTCACTTTAGCTCCGTTTTGGGGTGTCCCGGATTCCAAGAGCTCGCGTACTGCAGCAACAATTGAGGTCACCATTCCTGATTCAGTTCCTAAGACAAACTGGAGATGCTCATCGACTTTTCTATCTAATGCCTCTTGTACCCTCTCTTTAATGAAGTCCAATATATTTTGAGTGGAACCCACTACTCCCATCCCTCTTCGTTTTGCTTCCATTGCTAAGGCGAACATTTCACCAGGAACTTCAAAGTGTGCTGTCAGAAATGCATCGCAGTACATCTCGTTTATTTTGTCAACAACTTCATGACCAAAGAGGTGATGAACAATGCATGTTCCGTCCTGCCAACATAAACATTGTTAAGTTGTGTTGAGTGACTTAACGAATCGATTAAGACTTATGTTAGTTCATGTTGAGGGGACTTAACGAATCGATTAAGACTTTATGTTAGTGCTACAAAAGGGGTTGGTATAATCAGTTTTCATACTAACAACCAACTGAAGATTTAAACCAAGAATAACTTCTTTCAGTAGCGAGATTTACCTGAAAATAATGAAGACGGGGCATTAAACATTTTATAGATCTGCTGTTGTGGTTTGGATGTATACTGGCAATTTCTTCGTCACTCATCTCAGTCATCTGTCTGAACAATTCCATAATATTTGCTCCCATGTAGGTATCAGGTCCATACCATACATTTAAATCTGGAATTTCTGCAAACGCCTGGAAAAACACGATATAGCTTAAAGAAGATGAAGTCGAAAAGCTAGGCAATACCACAAAGTACTAATTACAGTAAAGCATGAGAATAACCAACCTGTAGAATGGTTGGCACGACATTAGACGATGTGCAAGTTATCGTTGGAACTACTTCGTGAGTGTAAGCTTTCGTCTCGAGAGAGGTGTTAATGTACACAACGTGTAAAGAGGGAGAAGAAACAGAAGATGCACCTGCCGCAAGGTAATCCATGTATGCTGGACTTGCTGCAGCATCAGCCAAGGAGCATCCAATGCGCTCATCCGACATCCTGTATACCCCTACCTAAAAAACGTTCATACGTCATACAATCACTGTGACAGGGTAGTGAACAAAACATCAAAAACACATGTATAACGAAAAATCATGAGTGAGATGCAGTACCTCAGGAAATCCGGCCTGGTCGAGGATTGCACGGACGTTTTCTGACATGAAATCTACACCAAGAACAGTGACAAATTTGCAGCCAGCTTTAGCCATATTGACAGCAGAATCTGCCATCAACAGTGAATCGGATATGTGAATATGAGGCCAGAGCTTCTGAGCGGCAGTTAGAACGCCTTGAACCTCTGGGTCCATGTAAAAGTGAGCAACAACACCAATCTTCTTCTCCTCTAGCAAATTTACTAGCTCTTGAACTTTTACCTGATCCGGAACCAGAAATCTAGCCTGCAATAAACTATATTCAAACTTAGGCTTTTTAAGAGTTAAGATTTCACATAAAAGGAAAAAGGATGCACCCTTTTCCTGAACCAACAATATTTGAATGCAGCACATTGCATGATTTTTCGGAATACCGGAGACAATCTAGGACCTTATTCTCTGGTCATCACCTCTGCTAGACTAAATCTAGACCAAATAAACAAGACTCGATAAATCAAGTAATAACAGGACAAGGAATCAAACCAATATGTGATCTAGTTATCAGTTCAGTTGGAATGGAAAAATCAGGCACAAACGAAACAAGAAATAGTAAGAACAGCAACCTGTATGCACTAAGCAATAAAACTAGGATCTCTCTATTTCATTTCAAGAAATCCATTTCCATCCCTAACTGCTGACTGCTGTAATGTCCATTCATGATAAGCAACGTTTCTGTTGATTATCCTTTTGAATCTGGACAGAAACTCTGTTTTTGTGATAGTTCACTTTTATTCTGAACTTGCAAGTGTCATATCGTTTGTTTGCAAGTAACAACATCATAGGCTGTTATGAGATGCAATTCTTAACCACAAGATACGGAAAAAACATGATATCCTTACTTTTTTTAAGTAGTAACTCTTACTGAACAAGACACCTAATCTTCTAAAAAAAAAAAAAACCAGCAAGATGCCTCATTTTCCTACTGACTGATATTGTTTCTGTAATTTGTGCAAAATGGATTCGCAAATCACCGTCACTAAGAATTTTGAGTTAAGAGTTAGGATCAGTGATGATGGCATGAATACCCAAGAAGTGAACATTGGTGACCTTTCAAAGACTTTGGGTAGGCCAGCCCCTTACCTCGCCAATTACATGGATTATATTTGGCTATTCCAAACCTAAAACATCTATCAATCAATAAAATTAAGGATAAAAAATCCGAGTAACAGAGTATTCCAAGTTGGCAAAGTCAACAACTTATATTTTCTTCAAATAATAAAAAATCCCCAACAGTGTAAAGGCAGTCAAAGGATCAATCAATCTTGTCAGTCATTCAGCTTTTTTTATTACACCTTCACAATTATTCCTTAAACACACACAGTCAGCAAAATCTATAATCATACCCTACATCACTAAACCCTTTAATAAAAAAGCAATCTTCAAATAATCAACAAAAAAACTTTCCACATAACAAACAAAAATAAAGGTTTAACTAATCGTAATGTACCACCAACAAAACAAAAAGGGCAAAAAAGAAAATCCAACCTGAGCTTTAGCGTAGCTTCCTTTCGCCTGAATTCCATCCGCAGTCACAATCAACGACGGGAACGGCTCGCCGCGGGGGCGGCCGTCGATCTCCGCCACCAACGCTTTCGTCCTCTTCTGCATGCTCATCAGCACATTATGCCAAGTATTCGATCTGCTGCTCGAATATCCACCTTTTCTTCCATTCAAACCCGCAACGCTCAGCGCTCCAAAATCCTCAGCTTTGAAGGCTAAAACCTCCTCCGCCGTGGCGCCGTCGAGCGCCCACACCAAACACGCACAAAATCCCTTTGTTATCTCCGAATCACTCTCCGCCAAAAACCTCATTCTGCCGCCACCATCCATTTCCACACGCAGCCACACCTGCGCCGTGCAACCGGGAACACGATTGTCTGCGATTTTCATCGAATCGCCGAAAGGAGGGAGGAGCTCCGCGTAGTGCAACAGCCTCTTCACGCGCTCGACCGGATCGGTTAGCGATTGGAATTCCTCAACGAGGATCTGCACCTTCGCTTTAGCGGCGGCGGCGGTGAGCGTATCGCCGCCGGAGGTCACGGCAGAGCAAGCAAAATCAGTTCTGGCAACCGACTTTAGTGGAAAACACGAATTAAGATGCCAGCTCTGCGGATTGATGCATCTAACAATCGGCGGCGAGGATGATTTAGGGCTGGGCACGTGGCTAAATTTAGGGTTTTTCGAATTGCAGAAGAGCGATGAATATACAGAACTCATCGAAATGGCAGCTGCCTCCATCCTTCACACTAATCAAACACTAATTAAACGAGCTCGTGTTGCCTACCCACTGTTTGTTGAAAGGTCTGACTGAATTTCCTGCGCTTTAGGTCCGGATTTAGAGCGCAAAAAAAGCGTATAGAAGAGGAAGAAGAGGTGCGGGGTAAGGCGGCGTAGGTGGGAGGCGATGGAGAGGAAGAAAGTGTGGATATATGGAGGCGGACGAGGAGGAGGTCCAGGTTACGAATTCGCGGTGGTGATAAAGCGCCCAATCACGCGCCAAAAGAGCAAAAATAGTGGACTGTGAAGGGGCCCACCAAAAAGAATGGCGACGAATAAACTCCAAATATTAATTTGCGTCACTTTTGATTTTTTTTAGATTAAAAAATAGAAATTACTTTTCAAGATTTTCTTTCAAGTTGGTTTCGCCTTTCGAGTTTGGTCCATCCGCATCCAACCTTATTTTTTAGTTGATTCTGTTTGACGGAGCATCAGCAACGCAAGTGCTCCGAACATTACATCTTGTGTAGATCGTAAAAAATTTATACTTAACTAAGTGTAAAAACGTTTGCAGAAGAATAAACAAATAATGAAGTGCATAATTAATTATATATAAAATAAAAATAAATTTTAAAGAAATAGTGTACATGGAAATGGATTTCAATATTCATGAATTGTAATTGACAAGTGAAGTGATTAAAAATATTTGGAAACATAAAATGGTGTATAAATTTAGCAATTTGGATATTCAAGAATCTTGAAAAGAAAGAAGTATATATAGGTTGGAATTAGTTGTTAGAATCAAATTCAAGTGGGAGAGAGAGAATATTGTGGGGGCAAAGATTTAAAGTTGAAAAGGTACTATTGGTATTCTGTGGCGGCGGCTATCGCTCTAATTTCACTTATATTAACCCGCCTGGCCGCAGCGCAGGATGTCTTACAAAGCACTAGCTAAGAATGTTCCGGAATGATAAAAGTAGCATAGAAAAGATAGTGGGGCTATGATTTCAAAGTTGATTCTTGTTCTTTTTGGATAAAGAATTCCAAGTTGATTTGATTTCTTCTTCACCAAAATATCAGTAATTTGAATAATCAGATTAAATTAAATTAAAAGATTAAATTTAATTTTAGTTTTTGAAATTTTTATTTTTAAAATTTAGATCTTGATTCAATTCGAATTGATTTTTTTAAAATTGAAAAAAATAATAATCCAAAATCGAATTATATTTAATATACATTTTATATAACTATTATATATTCTGATTTTCAGATTTTTCGATCGGATTCAGATTTAGTTGTAAAAAATTTGGATTTTCGGATTTTTCGGCTGAGCTCAGATTTATATTCTCTTAAAATTTGAATTTTCGGTCGAACACTCACCTCTAATTTTTCCGTCTATTTCCCTTTTTGTGGTAGTTAGAGATCGGTCCAATTTGTTGAACGAATCGGATTGTATTTTTATAAGATCCAAGATATGCCGGCCCGGCCCAACATGATTACATGGGATGGGCTTGAGTTTGCATGTCCGAAAGGGCCCAATTTCGTCGAGCTAATATCCAATGAGGGGATAGAAATGTATTGTAGTTTAATTTTATAATTTATTTATCATGATTGATTGTACCTATACCTATATAGGATATATAATTATTTTTAAGCTGCAATTTGTAATGATAAATGCTTAACTAGATTTTATTATTTCGCAATAGTTAAATTTTTATAATAACCATTAAAATAATAAATTTAATCCTTAGAGAGAGAGAGCCAACGTTCCATGGATTAGTTGCGAAACACTTTTTGTTTAGTTAGTCTAACTAATTATAGCTTTATAAATTTATAAGAAGATATTTTTTGTGTTTGATTTTCTTAAATTTCTCCAATATATTACCAAATTTACATTTTATAAATAACAATGCAAACTCCAAAGAAAAATAAATAAATTCTCATGAAAACATTTTTCAAATATTTTTTGTCCTTTTCAGACAAAAAACAACTCTACACCACAAAAAAAGATATTTTTAATATCAAATAGAAAATACATATATATCATTAATTATTTTATAAATTTCAGTATAAGACCCCCAGCTATCCGCCATCGCCATAGACAGTAGCTTTGGTCTTGTCAATTTCGCTAATTTATTAGGGCAGTCACAATACAACTTCTAAAAAACCAGCGATAATTATATTTTCAGTTGTCACATAATTTTCAATTTTTCGGCATAACATCTATATTACACTTTCAAATGTTTAGTCTCAAATCAGTTACAATTCGAATTTTTCATTTCATCATTTTTTTATTATTATTCAATTTCATATATTTATTTCAATTGTGATATTTGTAAATAACAAAAACTACTTAATAAAAAAATAAAAACTACTTACTAAAAATTCAAAAATTACTTAATTAAACTTCCTAAAATTACACTAATTAAATAACAAAAATGACCTAAATTACTTAAAAAAAGAAAATTACTTAAATCCTTTTTTTATAGAAATCAACATTCCACATTTAATACGAATTATACGATAACTTAAACCCTTAAATGACCCTAAATTAAAAGCCCAAATTGTATTAAATAGTAAATAATATAAAAGGGGAGAAGTGTGTGTGGCCCTACTTTTATATCTTCATCACGAGGCTTTCTTTTCTTCCCTCATCTTCTCTCTGCTTCTTGTTCTTATTCTTATAATCGATACTTCAAAAATTAAATTACACGATTTAAAAGATTAAAAAATAAATAAATAAAAAAATCGGCCAGCCGGGCGTTCAGCCGTGCCAGCGGCTGTTTTCTCGACCGCCTCCCGCCGCATGACCCCAGCAGTGCAGCCACCCGCGGTTGCTCTTAGCTCTAGATTTCATACATCCAAATATGTGTACAACGTTGTTGGAATTTACTCCTATAGAATTGTTTGAACCAAATGTAATAAATAAAGTATTAATGTAAAGTTAAATAAAATGATATATAACTGAAATTAACATGCAACTAACATAGTAATTCACACTTTATTAAACTTTATTGGGGGACAAAAGTAGAAGTAAGAATGGGGCTAGGCCCCTACAAAGTTGATTTTTTTAAAATTTTTTATAATATAATCAAATTTTAGGTATTTTTATATCATTGTGTAAAATCTGATGTCATCAAAATGAATCATAGAAAAATTATCGTCTCGTAATTGCAAACTTGAAATTTAAAAAATATAGCTCCCACCAAAAAAATATGCATCCGCATTATAACTTATAAGTCTTTTTTTTCTTAAAATATATTAATAATTTATTGTGAATAACAGAATAAGTATCCCAAAATCATATTACCATGCTAAACCATCTCATATGGGAAAACCAGATAAAATTCTCTGTCCCATATTCGGTATCCCACTATGCGTCCATTTTCAATATACTTCTTAGTTAAGAAATGATTATTTTGGCCAATTTATTCAAAATTATGGTATTTAATTTTTCTAAATTTCAAATTTTATGATAAATATTAATAATAGTTTATTTTATAATTAATATTAGTAAAATAGTGAAATTATATGTGGGACACTGTGTGACACAAGAGATTATGAGACTAAAGATCCTATCTCGAAACCTGAATGTAATTCTGTGTTCAACTCTTTGAGTATCATTCATCGTGTCCAACCTCTAAATTGATTAGTTCAATAATATTTATTATCAGTGTCCCACTTTTCATGTATTATTCATCGTGTCCAACCTCCAAATTAATTAGTTCAATAATAATTACCATAAAATAAAATATATTATAACATATATCATTAATATTTATTTGAAGAAATTAGAATTTAAAAAACTTATATACTCTATTTTTGAATTTGTCAAGTCTAATAGTCAATTATTATTTAATAAAAGTGATAATAAATATAAAATTAAAATTAAAGAAAATAATAGAAAGAATGCCTGAAAAAATGAAACTAATACATTATGGGATAAAAAATGGACCATTGAAATAACATACAATGAACGGGATATTGTCCCACGAATAATGCCTCATTCGTGTCCCACTATCAAAACTACGTAGTTCCACTATCAAAACTACCTAGTTTTGATATTAACTCATTTATCAATCTAAATACGATCAAAGTCAGCTTGGTTGATTAAAGCCGCAAATCCTTTCTCTTTCGGAAAATATATTATCTAATTAACCGCAAATGATGGAAATTAGCTTTAGATGTATTGGAAATTATATTTAATATTTTATTATTTATTTCGCTTCTTTCATTTTTTGGTTCTGGATCCGCCACTGAAATTTATTTTTTGGTTCTGGATCCGTCACTAGGATACGAAATGTAACACCATTTACGCGAAAGGGTATCTCGTTCGAACGTAGAAACACTCGGATCCATCTGTCCGAATACATCCAAAGTTTCAAAAGTAAAACATGTGAATTACTCTTCAACCACATATATGAAGATATTTGCAGAGGACTCTCTGCTTAAATTCGATTTTCTCTCTACGATATGTACAATTGTACAAACACCATTGCCAGTTCCTTCTTTCTCTACAAAGCAAATGGTAGTTTCTCTCTCACATTTCCTAACTGTGCTACTTTGCACAGCTCTCTTCCTCTTCTTCCTCCACAAATGGCGCCGCAGTCACGCTCCACCATCCCGGAAAAGGCTACCGCCGTCTCCGTGGAAGCTCCCGGCGGTCGGGAACCTCCACCAGCTGGGTTCACTCCCCCACAGATCGCTCCAGTCACTATCCCGCCGCTACGGCCCGCTCATGCTGCTCCACTTCGGCGGCATGCCAGTCCTCGTCGCCTCGTCGGCGGAGGCGGCGCGCGAGATCATGAAAAACCAGGACTTGATCTTCTCAAACAGACCCAAAATGAGCATCCCCGGCAGGCTGCTCTACAACCACAGAGACGTGGCGTTTTCACCATACGGAGAGTACTGGCGGCAGATACGCAGCATATGCGTGCTTCAGCTGCTGAGCAACAAAAGGGTTCAATCTTATCGCA
>JAYDZE010577932.1:0-11373 GCA_034509125.1 Monilaria moniliformis
TTCCAGTTTCAAAAGTTATGGGATTGACCAGAAGTCAACGAAAAGTTATGATTTAAATGGCAATTATCCCTTTATTTTTTATCCAAAATTTTTAATCACGTCGCTAGTCTTATCTCCTCAACAATTTCCACTCCACTGCTCCGGCGACCACTGTCCGGCGCGAAAAGTGTCTGTTTCAGCTCTGTTTTTGTTTTTGTTTTTTTTTTTGTTTTTTTAAAAAAATATTATTATTATTATAGTTTTCCTCTCCTTTTTTGGTGTGAAGTTTCTTTATGTGATTTTTTAGGATAATTGGGATAATAATGAGTCCAGTTATATTGCTTCGATATTATGACTATTATTTTATATATACTACTCGTCTCAGAAATTTCCGCTGGAATTTTATTGATACAGTTGTGTGATTCATTGGACAGATTTTTCTATATGTAATCATAATATCATATTATATATTAGATTATTGACCTCGTTTGGCTTAGGTATATAGTCAATCTAGAGTTGTACTTCTTTTTATGAATGAATATATTTAATTTACAACCTATTCACTCTAATAGTTCTGAAATGTAAAAGATGAAAGAAAGGCTTTAACATATTCCTTCACAGAAAGTAGGAAACAACAGTATATATGACCTTGACAAAAATATATCACGACTTCAAAGTTCAAACTAAGTAGTTAATGCAAATATCTTTTGCATATGACCTTTATAGTACCTAAAATGTATTACTTTATGACATTGAATAGATTTACTTGAATTATTTCACATATTATGTAAGGGTTTATTATGACTTTATGTTTTAATTATGTTTCTATCATTTTTCTAAATTTTTGCATTTTATATTTCATATTTTTTATATATTAATAATATTTTTAATTAATTATTTATCGACCGCCATATCCTTCCATGCCGACCGCCATATGCAGCCATACACCATTGACAACATTGTGATTAACTATAATTTTAGAGACGTTTTGCTTCAATACCTTCTTTACAAAATATTTTACTATGCAGTCTGCATTTTCTCTTTTAGTGTGCCTATAAATTTACCCATCCACCATATGGTGTCTGCAGTTGTTGTACCTGATAGAGCCCTTGTCTTGGACTGGGTTCTTGCTGATGGTCCGCCTCAGCAAGCATTTGTTTACGACAACAATAATTTGCAAGATTTTCATGCTATTGTCCCTAAATCCATTGCCGAGGAACTATATTGGGTTGAGGAAGAGCAGATACTTTTTAGTAGACTTCAGACTGAAAGGCGATCTAGAGAAGAAGCAATACGAGCTAAGGTTGTTTTACGAAGCATTATAAGGAACCAACACTATTATTATCTTGTTATGCTTTGATTTTTCTAGTTTCTTCTGGTTGAAAATTGCACTTTTGGTCCACAAAGTATAGATATTTTCTGCTTCTCACTGTCCTCCTATAATCATATTCTTTTATATTATCTTCCATATACAGGCTGAAAAAACTGCACGTCTGAAAGCAGAAACAAAGGAAAAAACTTTGAGAACATTTTTGTTGTCTCAGAAGCATATAGTCTACACTGACCCCCTTGATGTCCGTGCTGGAAGCACAGTGACTTTGTTTTATAATCCTGCCAACACAGTACTAAATGGAAAATCTGAAGTCTGGCTCAGATGTTCATTCAATCGCTGGACGCATCGCATGGGTCTATTGCCACCTCAAAAAATGATTCCTACTGAAAATAGTTCACATCTTAAAGCAACTGGTGAGATTGAGCATTATATTGGTTTTTTCAGTTATTTGCATCTATGTTTGCCTGATGATGATATTTTCATTGGCATTGTTCAGTTTTGGAAGGTTGAATTCAAAACAAATACTAATATAACACTTTCCATAAGTGTATTGGTTCTATGTAGGAACTCTTCTTAGCCTCACTTGGCACATGCATAATAAAATTAAAATTGTAGGCCTACATTTGAAGGGCATTGCATGGCATTATGTTTGGGTTCAAAGCAGTAAATCTATTGAAATGCCCTGTCGGTATTTTGTATGTTATAGTCACTCTGTATTGGATGTCCTACGTTGGTTATGTTTGAAGACATCTCATTTTGTTCCTACCCTGTCTCTCCATCTTTGACAGTCAAGGTTCCATTGGATGCATATATGATAGACTTTGTTTTCTCCGAGAGAGAAGACGGTGGGATTTTTGACAACAAGAATGGTATGGACTATCACATACCTGTACTTGGAGGAGTTGTGAAAGAACCCCCAATGCACATTGTACATATATCTGTCGAAATGGCACCAATTGCGAAGGTAATTATTGGTAGTTTTAATAGATCAACCTTCTGTCATTGGCATTGAAAGCGTGCTCTTGAACTATAGAACTGATTTTATATTTTGTCTGTTAGTGACATTTTCTTCTTTGCCATCTGTTGTTTAAAATTCACATATTTGTCTTGTGGAACTTGTACCTGTTGATTTCGATCATATTGGTCTAGAAGTCCATTAAATTATCCTTTTTAATAACGAAGAAGAAGCTTCAGAACTTTTTGGAATAAAAGAACTTGTTGAATAAGTGCTTTTACTATGTACTTGATTTGACAGAAGATATTTTCTCAAACTCAATATCAGTGCTTATCAAGTTGCTGATTTGATGAGTTAATATCAGAAGATATCTTTGTTTCCACTTATGATTTCATTTAACTATGGTTTGTATCCTTGTTATTGGAAATTTTGGACCACAAATGTATATTGTTTGGTTAATGACATTCTTGACAACATAACTCAATCCTGCTAAGAGAGACTAGCGAACTGATGTCTGATATAGGGATCTACCTGTTACCACTTACCACCAACTGCTGTTTTGATTTTTGATTGCCATTTTTCTGGAAGTGAGGGATGTTCTTTCCTTTTTCTCATTGAACAACGAAAACAGCATGGGCTATGTAATTTTGTCATTGTATGCTATGGTCTCTATGAGCCTTCTAGTGTTTGCTTATTCTACTCATACAGGTAGGGGGTCTTGGTGATGTTGTAACAAGTCTTTCACGAGCAGTCCAGGATATGAACCACAATGTGGAAATCATTCTCCCAAAGTATGATTGTCTGAATCTCAGCCATGTAAGTTTCAATATGTTTCTTTTTCCTACGTTTATGTATTACTATTTTGGACAAAATCTCCTTGCATTTCTGATAATGTATTTGAAGTATAGTTGAGCCATATACTTCACTTGATTTTGCTTTGATGCAATTTCTATAGAATTGAGTACTCTTCAAGAATAATGTATGCGCGGCCCCTTGTAAGAATGTAATAATAAGAAAGCACGAAATTGAAGCTCTGAAAATTAGATACCTGAGCTTCATAGCGTTTCGAGGTTATGTGAAATTGGTTTAACTTATTTTATCTGTTAAATCAATTTCGAATTGTATTGATGAACCCTACATGTAATTGGATAGGTGAAGGATTTGCAGTTCCATAAGAGCTATTCTTGGGGTGGCACTGAAATTAAAGTTTGGTTCGGGAAGGTAGAAGGCATTTCTGTTTACTTTTTGGAACCTCAGAATGGGTAATTTCTAGTGCTCCCTTTCTACATTTGGCATAGAACCACCTGTGGCCGTTTTCGACCTACTGCATTACTTTGAGTGTGGAAAACTTTTATTTGGCTGTGAATATTATAGATGTCTATTTAGTTATTTGATCCTTCATATAACTGAGGTAAAGATTTTGACTAGTAAAAGTTAATGGTATTGTAGTTCTCTTTCTTTATACTGTATATACTTTCAATTCTTGAGTTCTTTATCATAGATAGGTTACTTATAACATATCACCTAATTCCTGATATTAACGGTCTTAAGACACTGTCTAAATTGCTTGTTATTACTTATACGAACAATTATTATCCTCATCCTCAGGCTTTTAGTCATAACTGATAAATAGTGCATATCTATTTGTTTCATAAGTAATGTGCATCTCTTTATAATTTTATATACCTGAACAGATTTTTTCTATTTCTTTCAACTCAATGTAGATGCTTAAGAAAACTTGAGAGTCTATACTTGAGGTGTTTTTATTGAGCTTCTCTGCCTTCATATTGATGTCTGCTTCAAGTTTCTTCCTCGAAGGAAGAATAACGTAATAGATTTAAATATTATGTGATGTATAATGCTTGAACTTAAGAGTTCAATTTGGTTGAAACAAGGGCACCTCCTATATTGTAAGACTTATATATGCAGTTTACCTGTATCCATTTTAGGAGCCTATGTGCCATTGTATTTCAGTTTCTAATGTGCATAACCATGAGGTTGCAATTGCCTTACTATGACTTCCACGCAAAGTCCATGACTTTATGCCTGAGATATACTACTTTATGCTAATAAAATGACTTGGTGTTATTGAGTTACCCTATTTTAGCATATGATTGTCATTTTCTTGAAGAACCTTATCCCCTGAAACCAATGGCTGCAATTCCGACAAGTTAATGTTATGTATGCTACACTTCCAGATTATTTTGGGTTGGTTGCATCTATGGACGTGGTAATGATGGGGAAAGATTTGGGTTCTTTTGCCATGCAGCTCTAGAGTTTCTTCTGCAAAGTGGATCCCATCCAGTAAGCTTACTGCTCAATTATCAATTCTTGTAGTCATAATTTAGTTAATACTGTCATTTTGGGAACCAAGATATCTGATCTTGATGACTATGACGAGACATACTGGAACCTATGCTAATGAGAGGTTATGGATTGTTTAATTGATGGGAATTTCTTTTCTAAGGCTTTGGTTTCTCTCTTTATGCGTTTCTTATATTATCTGCAGTTTTAATTCAGCCACGTGTATCTTGAATCTCTTACAGTTAGCTAGCTGCATAATATATGCAATGGATGTGCAAATCGTGGCACATTTTTGGCTTGACCTTTTTCATCC
Organism: Monilaria moniliformis; assembly: GCA_034509125.1. Lineage (NCBI taxonomy): Eukaryota > Viridiplantae > Streptophyta > Magnoliopsida > Caryophyllales > Aizoaceae > Monilaria > Monilaria moniliformis. The sequence continues at coordinate 4,885 of JAYDZE010577932.1, forward strand.
CTGGCTCTTTGTTTTATACCATATGTTTCTTGAACTCTATAATCCAAACTCTTCTCCTCAATTCTTGTTTAATTCATTGCACCAGTGCTTTCCTGTCTTGTTGAAAAAAACTAATGAAGTTAAATGGCAAGGCAGAGTTTCTTTTGTCCAACTTTGATCTCCTGTATCTATTGTGGTTGCAGTTGATATTATTTCTCTTGAAAACTGATCCAAAGATTTTGCTGTTGATACCAGGATATAATTCATTGTCATGATTGGTCTAGTGCTCCAGTTGCATGGTTGTTCAAAGAACATTATATGCATTATGGCCTCAGTAAAGCCCGCATTGTTTTCACCATACACAACCTTGAATTTGGAGCTCAATTGATTGGGAAAGCCGTGGCTTTCTCAGACAAGGCTACAACAGTAAGTTTCTGAGGGTCCTTCAATGAAGAAACACTTCCACATGAGGCTTGATGAGTTTTGTTTAGTGACTATAATCTTAGCATGTAGAAGCAGAGTGTTGGGCTGTATTAATCTTGTATTTGTCTTTCACATTTTCCTGCAGGTATCGCCAACTTATTCCCGGGAAATTTCTGGGAATCCTGTAATTGCTCCTCATCTCTACAAGTTTCATGGTATCCTAAATGGAATTGACCCAGACATATGGGATCCATATAATGATAAGTTCCTTCCTGTAAGTAAATTGCTTCCATCTATACTTACCTTTAGAAGGATGAAAGTTGCTTTATGGTTTACCTCTTTGCAAGTTAGGGTATGTTCGGATGCATGAATGGAAAGATTAATATGACAAATGAACTGACTGTTAACATGGAATTCTCTATTGAGAAGGCAAATCCTGGACTATGGATAAGGGAATTAAGTTGTACTAGGGTGGGGTTGATGGGATTTCATGAAGGTTGTTAATTTCTTGTGGTTTATGACACCTATTTTATTGAATCCTCTAATTCCATTTCTAGATGCTGTAACGTTTAAGGCAAAAGGATCACCTCATGGAATACAAGTGAAATCCAATACATATGATATCTTCTATACCATGGATACAGTTGGAAAGGATATAAAGTGCTATCATGTAGATGCATAAGCACTAAAACATTTTTTATGTTCCCTTTTCTGTTTTTTTGGTTTTCGGATATAAAGTGCTATCATGTAGGACCTTTCTGCAAAGCTATGGCTATGTATCTACTTTGCCTGTTCCAAAAACCATACAAAAGAGAGCAAGAAGACCGGGGGGCGGGGGGTTGATATGCTGCTCCATATGCCTGGAGCGATCCTTTTGGCAAAGCTTCATATCTACTTTACCTGTTCTAGCAACTACTCAATAAGAGAGCAAGAAGAGGGGAGGGGGGGGAGGGGGGAGGCTGATGAATTAAGTGTGCCTTTTCTGGCCTTCCCTTTATATTTGATGTAGTTCAATTCTGGGAAGTATATGAAATGAGTCATCACCATTTTGGGATAAGATGTGCACAGCCAGATTTTAGAAATAGAGATTTCTGTAGAATGACTTTACATTGTTTATCTCCTTAGAGAGTATGTGGTCTGAATGGAGGTTGAATTTGAGACCTGAAATCTGGTTGATGATGTGTTTAGATAGGATTACTATTTTTAGATGGTATGCCTGAATAGTAATAGGATGTAATTGAGTTAGGTGCGTAAATATGTTAACAAACCAGAAGTATAAATTTATAAACTACTTGCACTATTAATTCTATGATGACCCTAGTTATGCAAGTGGAGTACCTGAAGGACAGGTTTTTGCTAAAGTCTGTTGCTATACATATTGACCTCATTAATCAAATATAGAAGTCTACATCTAAGTGCAGTTTCAAATAAAGCAGATGTTTTCCTTTTCTGATGCAAATGCCATGCATGCCTTTACAGGTACCTTATACTTCAGAAAATGTTGTCGAAGGCAAACAAGCTGCCAAAGAAGCTTTGCAGGAAAGACTTGGTCTGAAAAAGGCTGATCTGCCCATGGTAGGAATCATTACTCGACTGACTCAGCAGAAAGGGATCCACCTCATCAAACATGCTATCTGGCGAACCCTGGAACGCAATGGACAAGTTTGTCTTACTTCTCTCTTTATTTACTCCTACAACTGTAATATACTTTCCATGTTTCCTCATACTGAACATTAGTCTGATGATGGACATGACAGTCTTTATTGACCAACTGCTATTTTACTTTTAATCAGTACTTGTGTAGTTCGCACCTGCATCTGTGTATGAATGGTTCATTTGAAGAATTATGAATCAAGACAATCTTTACTTGACAACTTTCTATTTCCTGATGAGCATTTTTTTTATAGGTGGTCTTGCTGGGTTCAGCTCCTGATCCTAGGATTCAGAATGATTTCGTTAATTTGGCAAATCAACTGCATTCTTCACATACTGATCGTGCACGCCTATGTCTGACATATGATGAGCCTCTCTCGCACTTGGTACTTTCTCATGGAATTCAGTTGTTTTTCATCTACATTCCACCTTAATTTTTTATTCTTTATTATGCAGATATATGCTGGTGCTGATTTTATTCTTGTCCCTTCAATTTTTGAACCTTGTGGACTGACTCAACTCACAGCCATGAGATACGGTTCAGTCCCTGTTGTGCGCAAAACTGGAGGTGATAAAGTCGAATCTGATTTTCCTTTCTTGTACCATAACCATATGAAGTGGAATCTCACTTTCAATGTTTTGGTGATATACTTTTTGTATAGTGTTTCTTTTCGTTATGTTTTAGTTCCCCACATGCTGAAGTCAAATATCGAACTCTTTTTGCCTTTGTTCATCCCAAGAAACAACATAAGTTATCTAGAGTGAGTTAGGGGTTATTTGGCAATGTTAATATGTTTAGTTCAGTTTAATTTCTTCCTCAACCAAAATATTCTGAATAACCTGTTTTCACTGCCTCTAAGCAGTTATTCAAGTTCCTGGCCTACCTGCTCATTATACTGTCCAATTAAAAGGTTAAAGAAGGAAAGATTCATAATTATTTAGTCCATAACTTCCATTCTTTTGTGGAAAATAACGGTCTGCATGTTCTTGCCTGTTAATATGCGACCTTTAGGAAGAGACTTTTAGCACATTGTTAATATGCTCAATATAGTCATTTGACTTCTAGCATTTACTGAGATTTTTGCTTCTGTTTGAGAGCCTCAAACTCTGATTTTTATCCCTGCAGGACTCTATGATACTGTTTATGATGTTGACCATGATAAAGATAGGGCACAAGAACAAGGCCTTCAACCAAACGGATTTAATTTTGATGGAGCAGATGCAGGAGGTGTTGATTATGCTCTGAATAGGTACAAATTAGCTATAAACATTGGAGACTCTGCTTGTGTGTTGCCTTCTATGTCCATCCCCACAAAAATAGAAGAAAATAAAAACCTTGAATGACAGTGGAAATGCAAGAATATTGTCCAGTTGAATTTCTTTCTGCACCTCAAACTTTGTCCAAATCTCTCTGCTTAGGAGATCATATAGGATTCTATAGCCTATCATCTGCACATTCTCAGTCCACCTATTTTTCTGTTTGTTTGCGAGAAAGCTCACAGAATATTTATTGTTGTAGAGCAATAACTGCTTGGTATGACAAGAGGGAGTGGTTCAATGCATTGTGCAAGTGCGTTATGGAGCAAGATTGGTCCTGGAACCGGCCTGCTCTTGATTACTTGGAGCTCTACAATGCTGCACGCAAGTGAGAAAAGATCAAGACAAAGTTATGTACAGGTTTAGTCGCTAGTTCCTTATCTGTTTATTATTCTGGATCAAAATATGACGTAATCATAATAACAATATGGTTTCTAATAATTACACACCTTGTATCCATCATGTTGACAATAATAGCTAAAACATTTTCTGCTCAGCGCTTTTACATCTCAGTAGTCGAATATATCACACTGGTCCCTCCTATTGGTAGAGACTAGTTTTTTGGCAATCCTGGTAAAGAATTGCCAATAGATTGTTGTTTTGTGAAACTGTCTTGTAAACCCCACTTGTCTTTTAAATTGTAATTGTGAGAAATGCAACAATTGTTAAGGGCCTAGCAGCATTAGTCCTAACCACCACATAAATTGCTTTAGTCAAGGATGTTATCCATCCTCAAAAAAAACTTGCAGTTGAAAATGATAGTTTAGTGTGACTAAAGAAGCATTTTTAGTGGAACCCAAGACCCACCTCCTTTGAAAAGCTCTAGTGATTGAACTGGCACTGCAAATTGTGCTCATATCTGCTGTCTATTTCTCATCTCGTTTTGGACGGTCTGAAATGAAGGGGTGATCTGACTTCATGACTTGGACACCACTTTGTATAATATGCTCATCTATGTACCAATATCACTGCCAGATTATTGGGGTCCTTCCTCAAAATCTTTTTACATTTTAGCTGAAATTATATTAAAATACTTGTGTATCTGCATTTGAATATGTTTATTTTCATCATTAGTATTTTCAAAGGCTATTTTTCGTTATCATTTTTTAAATCCTTGGTTATAGATGTTTCTCAGAATTGAAGTTATCTTACAATTTTTTCATTGTTGGATAGAAATGAAGCTGCGGTCACATCTCAATTGAATTCACCAATGAAAGTGTGATATTAGGATCCCGTTGGACCAAACTGGCCAAATTATAGGATGGGCCAACCCCCGGTCTGCTCTAGCCTCTAGGCAATAAATACATCACCTTAATGGTGAATAGCCAAAACTTAAAAGAGCACCCACTCTCCAAATTAATTGGATTTTTGGATTGAGCATTTTCTAACGTGTTTTTCTTGTTAAATACTTTTGGAATCTGGGATTACGGTTAACGAAGTTAATATTTTATTACAACTTAAAGTTGGGGGATTTATTATTACTTTTAAATAAGGGGTTCTAATGAATAAAATAGAATTATTCTTTTTTCAAGCATATCGTTAAAAGTCTAGAACACAAAAAACAAATACACAACCCAATGCTCAATTAATACTATTTGTCAAGCATCAATATCTTTTGTAAACCACTCTCGCTCTATCTTTTGGAAAAATTATTAACTTTTGGCTTTTCTTTATCTAAAATTAGAGGGGTCAAATATGATCCGTCTCGATTAAACTGATGACTCCCTAGATTGTTGCTTGGACTAGGCCATTATTAGCTAGACTAATTGTTCCGGGAAGGTCGACTGACCTAAAATATTATGCCCTAGGTTTGTGCGGTCCAAAAAATTTGCAGTTCAAATGGATCTACACTTCCTAAACCTAGACAGTTTGTAAGCTCTGTCTAGAATGTATAAGTAATATACTAAGTAACAAGTTTATACAATTTCAAAATATAATAGCAATTAAACCTATGAAGAACATTTATTAAACTTTGAAAATTTATCCACAAACATACTTCTTACCAAAAATAGATAACAATTTCGTTAATGACGGGAAACGCAACGCCATGTTTCTATTAATTCCTTTCCCTAATTGTCTTATCTACAGCTCTCAACAAATTTGAATTTTCGAGAGTATACCTACTATTGCGACTATGTATGTATGTATGTATGTATGTATGTATGTATGTGTATATGTATGTTTGCATGCCTGGCAGTTTTTAAGGATAATGCTCCCACATTAATTTGGTCCTATTTGGTGTGTTTCACTCTATCAATCAACGCCATATATGGAGAATATAATTACAATAGTATCTATAATTTGATAGTCATACATATGAATCATATGATGTACATTAATAAAGGTGAAATACAAAAATAAAAATAAAAAACGCAACACAAATAGAATATATAATGTTGCAATATATATATCCTCTGAAAAAGTAAATTCGTAGCTGCCGGCGTCGACAGGTTGCTATGATGCTACCAAATTACTAACACATAAAGATATAATTTTGAATACTTTCTTGTACATAACTTCAAAAGAATGAAATGAAATATAAATTCATAAAATTCTGGCATACAAGACCAGCGGCGGATTCAGAAGTGGAAAACGGAGGGGGCAGAAATAGTTGCGTTAAGCTAAATATTTCAGTCATCTTCTTCTTCAGGTCGGGCCGCCGGCTAAGGGAGGGGGCGACTATAACAGTTTACCGGCGGAGGTAAGAGGAAATTGTCCGTCGGGGGGATCGGCCGCCCCCTCCGACCCCCCTGCATACGCCACTGCACAAGACCGTTTTATTTCAAAAGAAGAAAAAAAAGAAGAAAAGATAGCACATATGATAAGTAGGACACTTGCATTAAAGCCTAATAGTTAGTTCATTGGCACCAACCCCCTAGAAATTGACAAGAAATTGGGTAATTAATAATCTTGCCAAATATTTCGGGCACCCTTTAACCAAGTGCATCAGTCTGCCACTGTAACATAGATAATAAATTCGTCATTATCCATAGGAATCAATTATTTTCTAATTAGAGAAAAGATAAATTTACATAAAATTTATATACATAATACCCCTCAATTTTGAATCAAATTAGATCAATTATTTTTAGAATAAATTATATTATTAATAATATT
>JAYDZE010577943.1:0-11373 GCA_034509125.1 Monilaria moniliformis
TTCAGCAAAAAAGCGTGAATTGTGGGCTCCTTAACTGTCGTTTCCTACAAAAACCGAAGATTACGGTCCCCACATCCCCGCATTCAGTTATTATATGTTTATTTCCAAATAACATCATGCTTAATTAATATATATACAATATATACTGCATAACAATAACAATCATCATATATAATACGCTATATGCTTCTTGGATAACCGTATACATGTTGATTGTTATTATTATCCAAAAAGCAGTATAGTGTTATCTCCGAAACAGTATAGTGTTATCTATGAAGCAGTATTATGTTATCCAAGAAGCATTATAGCGTATTATATATGTTGATTGTTATTGTTATCTAAGAAGCAATATAGCGTATTATATATGCTGATTATTATTATTTCCGTATTTTTATCCAAAAAACAGTATAGTGTTATCCAATAAGCAGTATAATGTTATTCGCAAAGCAGTATAGTATTATCCAAGAAGCATTATAGCATATTATATATATTGTTAGTTATTGTTTCAGTATTTTTTAGGATTTATTGTTATTGTTTCGGTATTTTTTGGGATTTTTTCCGTGTACTTAAATACACTTGTCTGTTATAAGTTATTAAAATCCGTTGTCACGTGGCTTTATTTTATCCGTTAGATATTTAACTCCTACAGTCAACAATCAACATGTACAGTGTTAATCAATAAGCAGTATAATGTCAACCAAGAAGCAGTATAGTGTTATCCAAGAAGCAGTATAGCATATTATATATGCTGATTGTTATTGTTATCCAATAAGCAGCATAGTGTTATCCGCAAAGCAGTATTGTGTTATCCAAGAAGTAGTATAGCGTATTATATATGTTGATTATTATTATTTCTATATTTTTATCCAAAAAACAGTATAGTGTTATCCAATAAACAGTATAACGTTATTCACAAAGCAGTATAGTATTATCCAGAAGCATTATAGCGTATTATATATATTGTTTGTTATTGTTTCCGTATTTTTCAGGATTTATTGTTATTGTTTCCATTATATATATTGTTTGTTATTGTTTCCGTATTTTTTCAGGATTTATAGGTTATTAAAATCCGTTGCCACGTGGCTTTTTTATTTTATCCGTTAGATATTTAAATCCTACAATCCACAATCGGTCTCAGTTCGAATATAAGATTTAGTTCGAATTTAATTACAACTATATATATATATTGTTCATATTAAGTCATATTTACTAGTAAATTTGCATACTAGCCAATAAAACATTGAGAAACAAATTAGTTTCGATATCACTGTTATTATAATATATTATAGAGAGCATCTAGTAAAATATACCACTTTTATAATTAAATAAGTCTTTTATTCTGATTCATAAAAGTATGAGTTCTTTATACCTTTTGGTTTTAAAAGACTAAGTTACCTTTCTACTGGGCCAAAAAAAACTATTGACGTTGACATGTCTCATTTTTGGCTTTAATTAAATTGCTTACGGTCATTTTCTTCACAATACTATATATATATATATAAAACTGAAAAAGAACATCAACCAATTTTCACAATGCTGCATTTAATTTTCGTGTAAAAGGGTGGTTGTTAATGTCTTTAAAATTTCAACCAACTTCATTAAATGACATCAACGTATCATAAACTTATTTTACAATCATAATATCATAAACTTTTCTGAAAACTCACAACAAGAAAAAACACACGGAAACTTCAACGGTGGTTTTATGATACGTTGATGTCATTTAATGAATCTATAACAGTTGCCTACAGGCTGAGTAGATCGTTGTTGAAGTTTTAAAGATATAAACAACTATCATCTTACACAAAATTTGAATGCAATATTGTGAAAAATTGGTTGATATTCTTTTTTCTATTTTTTATCAGTTTTTTGTAGTATTTTGAATAAAAAGATTATAAATAATTTAAATAAAAGCCAAAAATGAGTTATGTCAATGTCAACTGTTTTTTTGATCATGTGGAGAGATAATTTAATCTTTTAAAATCAAATGGTATATAAAATTCATATCTTTATGGAAAAGATTAACAAACTTGTCTAATTATTAGAATAATATCCTGCTCATATATTCTTACTATTTTAAATAATGACTAATTGTACTACAACATTAGGTGGTCAAACTAAGCCAGGAGAATGGCATTTTCTCTCTGTGTATTTTTTTTGTAATTAAAGATGGTGCCTTTACTGGTACAATTGAAAACTCATCTAATTACCAAATCCCAATTCTTTTTACAACGATGAACTCATCAATAAAAATATGTCAATTTATAAGCAAATTATGTTATATGTACTAAAATAAGATGGCAAGTTAGGTGCACCTTGGGATGCCAATTTGACGGCGATGGATACTGGAAAGAATATTTGTCTCTTGTTGGATGGGTAGTTGGCATTTATTAGTTCTTAATTACTTATTTAATTAATGAACTTTCTAATCATCAATGTACGAAAAAGTTCTTCCTTTTCATCCCATCTTGGCCACGACCAATCTATAAACATCCACAGGTGTTCAGTGTTATAAAACTCATAATCTCGAACTTATATTTTGAAGAATTATTAAAATACAGATATATTTCGAGTATGTAACATTAGGTTAAACATGTATACATCTCCACATTACAATTGCTATAAATGGGTCTATAAGATGATGCAATTGCTATAAATAAAGTATATGACAATTTAAATGGGCTTCTTTCCAGAATTGAATGTGGGCTCTTGTAAGTGCGTAGTCTAGTTATGGGCTACATATTGTCACACAAAATATATACATGGATGGGCATAGTTGGGCTGTGCTAAGAACTAAACTACATATTTTCAACAAATGAGGCTCTAATATAAAGAAATAAGAATTAGCTTTTAATTTCTCTTTGAAATTACCAGAATAGGACAAAAATAATAGTATAAGGATTAGTAATTGGGTACAATTTTCAGAAGCATAGTTTGATTCCATCAATAATATTCATTATATGTAAAAATAGCTAAAATAAAATTTTGAATCGCAAGAACTCTTGTAGTGAATCTAGAAAAAATGTAAATTTTGATATTAAAAAGCGATAAAATTGCAAATAAAAAAACGTATTTTATGAACCAATGAAGAAGTGAGGCGGTGATAGATCTATTAAGGGTTGCATTGGGCTGAAATCCACTGCAAGACCAGACCTTTTTTCTCCATGCATCCAAATTTCTAAATGGTCGAAGCTCTGATTGGTGTCTAGCCAGCGAAAGTGAAATAGGGGAGTGGTCAGAGACCGAGTCCGGCAAGGCTCTGAGTGATGCATTCAGGAATTTGAAGCTCCACTCTTGATCAATGAAACTTCTACCAAGTCTGCTCCATGATCTGCCCCTAGTCCATGTGAACTTTCTTCCCATCAGAGGCATATCCTCGACCATCATCCTGACGCTCCATTCCTTAGAATCCGCCATGCTTCCTAAGCAGCTCGAACCACCACTCCTGTCCTCCAGCCTCCTAACTTCATTGAAATCTCTCATTACCTTCATTACCACTTAAATCTTGCATTTAAATGCTCATTCTATGAGAATTCCTTGAATGAAGATCCATCTTTCATCCTTAACATAATAGGGTTTAATTAGTAAATTTGTATTATTATTTATTTTAATTAATTTTAAAATTTATGGTATTTTGTGTGTGGATCTTCTTACTCTCTAGTTATTTTAGGTTATAGATTACAATAATATTTAGTTTTTTAATTTGAAAAGATAAATTAAATCTGTACAACATACTAAATCGTAGATACATACCACAAATATACACTTGCTGACTTGCATAGATAAACTAGGGGTAGATATTGCTGGTTTGAGCCATTAAGCGTGATATGAAGTTGGGTTTTGAATAATAATTTAAAATATGGAATTTCCTTTTTTCGCATACAAATATTTATTTACATTTATATACTGATATAGTAATAACAAATAAATAAATAATTAAAATGATTGTCAATCAGGGCTATACGTACAAGGTTTCTTTCTCTTTTGGGAGTTGGACGATTTTAAAAAATTATTTTTTAATTAATAATATATATTATATGTATTTATTAAAAATACGTCTTACAATAATCTTATTCTTACAATTTAAGTCAGGAATAATCCATTAAATTCCATATTTTATTAAATGGCCAATAGTATAGGATACATTTTTCCTATAATTATGTAATTGTGAGCTGTATATAGAAATTATATGTTATATGCATAACAAAATATATAAAATGTCATAGATAGAAAATATATAAATTGAAAATTCCCTTACTGTAATTAATTTGGAATATTCGCATATGCATTTAGTTGGTCAACGCTATTATATATTTGTAAGCAACTAAGCATTATTTTGCGTAGAATGAAAGCACAATAAAAAATTATAAATTACCTTTTAAATAATAAAAGTTCAAGGAAAAACACACACTCCTCGTAGGTATTAATATAATTAATTAAGTATAAGGTATGATTCACCAATTAATCAATTTATGCCATAATTTTCGAAATTGATTAGTTAAGATATGATTTTTTTTAAATGAAATTATTATGGCACAGAGACATTATGTCAAAATATATATATATATATATATATATATATATATATATATATATATAATAAGAGAACAAATAGTAAGTTTTTGGTTATATTTCTTTGACCTTGAAATAATTCTTGCAGACAACCTACTAAATATTTGTAAGTCAAAGTTGAACTTTCTTGGAGTCTAAACTACGCTGGTAAACAACTTTGAGCAGTCACCAATTAAAACATGAAATGGTAAAAAGTAGTAGTTTCTTAATCTAAAAAGAAATATGTGAGTACTTGTAAAACAATTCAGTTTTAATTATAAATAGTACAAAAACAAAATTCAAATGGACTGCTAACCAAATTACTAGCTAGTTTGCAAATTAAATTTTTATCTATGTACTTGAATATAAAGTATGTACTCAAATTAAATTTATCCATGGAGTCGATAAATTCATCAATTCAGCTAACTAGAATGGACTCGGTTTATGTAAAAGAAATAGACTAAATTGACAGTTTTCTTCTTTCTCTTTTTTTATTTTATTTCTTTATGACAAAGTCCATTACTTAACCGGTGAGACTCCTTTATATAAAAGGTGAAAATTAAGATTCGATTCCCAACTTATATTTTAGAGAGAGAAAGAGAGAGAGAGAGAACAGTCTCATTGGAACAAGACTTAATAGTCTGCGCAAACTACATGGCAACTATGGACGTTTCTCTGCCGCCGCATACACGACAAGGAGGGTTGTGGTCAGAAGCCTACGGAGGATGGCTGTGAAATCTTACGAGAAACTTATGGCCGAGCAAGGATAAACCTTCACAGAGCACCACTCTTGGGAGTGCCAATCGGGAAGAAGGAATGGGTAAGGCCGATGAGGGGGTGTTATAGAGTGGATGTCGATGCACTACACAACCCCGAGAAGGCAATCTATGGCGTAGGAGTCATCATTCGCAACTCGGAAGGACAAGTCAGAGCCGCAAGATCAAAGCGAACTCCTCCGCGTACAAATGTAATGTTGGCAGAGCTGCTAGCCTTGGTGGAGGGTGTTGTTTTCAGCATTGAACAGCAACTCTGGCCGATCGAGCTCTACTCCGATTCCATGCTCTCGGTCCGCCTTCTAGCTAACCAAGAAGAAGGGGAGGATCTCTTGCCGTCAGACGTAAAGGAGATAATGCAAGCTGCTCGAACGAATATGTTTGTAGGGATCAATCACATGCAACGTGAAGCTAATCAAGCAGCTCATGGATTAGCTCAATTTGCGAAAGAGGTTGCGGATACGATAGACTGGGTGGATTCTTTCCCTGGCTGGCTTCTGCAGATCGCCGCCAGTGACGATAAGACTTGAGTGTCTCTCACAGTTCTTTCTGTTTTTAATTTGTATCTCAAAAAAAAAAAAAAAAACTAAGTATAAGAAATTCAATTTAGTCTCATTGGTAGAGGGGTTTTATAATTTATTTACATTGTAGGGAATTAATAGTTCTATGATAATGGAATCTTCTTCTCTCTAAGAGCAAATGAAGGAAAAAAGGGTCAAATTAGACATCTATGTAAGATTTCCACACAATCTACCAAATTTCCCTAAATTATAGATTTTTTCTTAATTTCCTTTTCTCTTTTCTTTTTTTCTTCTCATTTTTTTCTTTCATTTTTTTTCAAAACTCATAATTCGGCTAATGAAAAAATATTCAATATGCATATTAAATTGAAGATCATAACATGAACTTTAATTTTATATATAATATGTAAAAGATAGATTTAAGATGAGAAAGTTGTAAAATTTTAAAATTTTGAAGTCAATTATTTTTCTCTTTCATCAGTCATATTTTATTTACTGATTATAAATGCAGAAATAAGAAAGAAAAGAAGATACCAATAAGCTAATTTTATTGACTCTTAGTTCTTAACAGAATTTTCAGTCACATTTGGAGACGTGGCCTTTTCAATTCTTTTTATTTCAGATTTTTTTAATAATTTGGATTATTGGTGAATAAATGCATGAACTCTGACCAAGTTACCTTTCTTGCGATGATTTTTGACATTATCTGTGATCAGTTGGAAAATATATTTTTGTTTATAGAAAAAAAAAGAATTGTGTCGAGTTTTCAGTATATTGTAACATGTGGTTGCTATTCAAAGTAAAGTTATAAATTTAATTAAAATTTATGTATTACAAAATTTATTTCATGAATATAACAGACAGTGTCCCTGAAATTGCCAGAATGCGATTTTTTTAAAAATATGGAAGCCACCCGAATAGTAAATAGCAAGAAAAACGTAGTATTTTGTGATAAAGTTACCTTAGCTGTTATTCTCCTTCGCGTTTTCACACAGGTAAAACCGTTAAAAAGAATTATTCAATGCATTTGAGAACGTAAAATGAGTAGATCTCCTTAATCGGCCAATTCAGTTAATAACCGAACCAAATTATTGATTAACCAACTAATTTTTTTTATAAAATTAGGAATCGGAACCGATACCGATATAGATTTGGTTAGGCTTCGGTTAGTCGGTTAACCGATAAAACCGAAATAAAATTTTGAAACTAATTTTAACTAATTAACATGGACAATTTACGTACATAGGTCATATATCACTAAAGTAAGACCCAAATACAAAGGCAAAAGAGCTCAAACTTATCATAAGAGAAGTATTATGAGACGCTACTTTTTATAAGAGTCACATTATCCTTCCCTTTCCTTTTCCCACCGTTGTGGAATGGGAAATGAGTGTAACAAAAGATGGGAAATGGCTGAGAATAAATAGAGGAAAGAGGGTGGGCGAGAATTCATTTCCCACCGATGTGGGATAGAAAATGTGGCAAGAAAACTGAGGGCGAGAAAAGGGAGGCGCCAGGATTCGATCATGAGCCCTCGCGATAAGGGAGGCGCCAGAACTCAAGGCAACATCTTTAATTTGATGTAAAAATCTTAAAAATAGATTTGGGACGAACGATTATGGAGTATATTTAAAAATTGTAAGAATGTGATCTTTTTTCCTAATAGTCATTTCAAATTTCAGTAAGAAGGCATAGTTACGTAATATTCTAACTTTGAAAAATTAATATTATGCATGATTTACTCAATTATATTTAATATATTGTGATGTATTGTTTTTTTTTTTTTTTAACTTCTCACTTTTAACGTGAATGATTTGTTTCTTTTATAATTCTATGAAGGAAAACAAAGGTTTTTATTGAATAGAAGGAGAATAAAAAATGATACGTTTGAAAAAGAATTATTGTCATTCATAAAAAAATATATCTACTTTTCCACTTTCGTCCATCCACCAGAAACATGTCTAATCTACTTTTAAACACTATTCAACAAAAATCTTCATTATTATTAACCTCACTTTATCCAAATATTTACATTAATATCACTCTTGAGCTTACCACTAAATTTTTCATTCACTCACAAACACTATAAAATATTATAGGATTCTTCATCCACAAACAACCATTCAATCAAAATTATTAAAACTCTTGCCACTAAATATTAGACATGATTTTCATGGGTGGAGGAAATATGCCTTATGAAAATCTTTATAGTACACATTTTTCGTAAAAGTTAATGGGGATTTAAAGTTTCATAAATATATAACACATAACACAATACATAAATATTACTTTTTCTCACAATCAGATATAATTTCATAGTGTATTTAACTTAATATTATCTATGAAATATTTAAAATAAATAATTATAATTATTATTACATCTCATAAATATTATATGGTTTAAATGTCACAACCTCACATTATGCGAGTGAATATACTAGTTTAAACTTAGAATAAGCTTTTATCGTGGAGTTCTTTCTTAATATTATTGCATTATGAAATAAATTAAGTTTCTTACCATAGAACAAATGTATATTTATATAGATTTAGTCAAATAAAAAAACATCAATATATATATATATATAGAGTTTTATATCAAAAAAAAACATCAAATAAAATCCATCTACTACTTCGAATCTCAACCAATTCAAATTTGACCAATATGATTTAATTTATTTTTTTAAATGAAGACGGTGGAATTTGATCTCTAATTTTTTTTGGTTAATATGATTTAATTTTTTTTTATTAAGAAAAGAGAAGTGGTGGACTTGGTCCCTAAACTTTTCTGGTTATAAAAAACAGGCTTCGCGGTATAAATAATTCCCAGAGAACACTAATATGATTTAACTTAATAGTGCTATTTATCAACTCAGTAAAAAGAATATCACATGCCTAAAAAAAGCTATATAATTTGTATAATTAGGTCATAGTCATATTTAATTTGTAACATTTATTTCAATTGTTAGTTTTTTGACTAAACTCCAATGACTTTTATGTAATGGAGTATATATATGAATAAATAACACTTTAACATGTTTAAATATAGGATAGGGTAGTTTTCTTATGTGATTTTCTATTATTATGAATTATATAGGAACAGAGTTTACTCATAGCGTCTATGATCCAAGTTGGTCGGTAAAATATCATATATTTATGATCAATTATATCGATCCCAATCATTTGGGCTGACCCATAATTTTATAAATAGACAGAACGAAATTACGTTTTTGTTTTAGAAAAAAATATTTAGACAGAGCAAAATTAAATGTTTTACATATAAAATTAAATAAAAATATAAAATACAAGGATTGGCGATCCAAATTAAATTTTATATCCTATTGAACGAAAAGTGTCTATTTATCATCTATACACCTACCCTTAAGAGAAATTAAAAGACCTATTATTTATTGTGAAAGCACTACTACTATAACTATAAACCTTTTGGCCACCTATTATTTATTAAACCTTGGCTACCTTTTGGCCACTTAAATAAGCTGTTATCCATTTATTCTAAAAGGTAAGTTCATATTAGGACAGTTTAGGGAAATAACATATGAGAGCCACATTTGGTTAAGTTTAATAAATTTAAATTGAAGATTAATAAATTTTAATTAGATGTCTAGTCTTTATAGGAGATTTTGCTTTTTCTAAAATAATATAATATCCAAAAATTTCATGGTAAAGACTCCTCTAAGGACATCCTATACAATTGATTATCCTAAAGAAAAATGATATTCATTTTTTTACTTTATCATTAGGCTATCTACAATTCAGTCCCAAAATTTTAACCACAATTCTAT
Organism: Monilaria moniliformis; assembly: GCA_034509125.1. Classification (NCBI taxonomy): domain Eukaryota; kingdom Viridiplantae; phylum Streptophyta; class Magnoliopsida; order Caryophyllales; family Aizoaceae; genus Monilaria; species Monilaria moniliformis. The sequence goes on from JAYDZE010577943.1 coordinate 9,646, forward strand.
TTTTGAATTGTCAAGTCAGCATTTCAAATTTCAGCCACAACACCCATAATCTAGCCATAAAATTTCAACCACAATTTCGGCCACAACTACATTTTTTTCAATCCATCATTTTTATATTATTCGCCAATTTGATATATTGACTTAAATTGCGATATTTGTAAAACGGAAATAAATGATTAAAAATTCAAATATTACTTAACTAAAATACCAAAAATTACAATCCTACAATCCTAGTTTGCGTGTAAGTAGCTGATGTCAATCATAGGGCTCCATGTTGTTGTCTTCTGGTCTCGGTCATCGTCAACGTGTCTTTGTCAAGTAGATTTGCGCATTGCTTGATCAACAATGCATCATCGATCTTTTCCATTCTTTGGGAGTAGTTGTCGATCTGAGGATCTTCCACGAGTGCACCGCTCGACGTCGCCAGAGCTTTCCTCTTCGTCTTCCTCTTTGACACTTTGTGACCCATAGGACGGCTCTCTGGCGTCGGCTCAAAATGTAGACCCTCTTCCATCGCGGCATTCAAATCGATGGCATCGGCATCCTCGCTGGTTGAATATTGGCCGGAGGCGGAGAGCTTCGTTCTTTTTGGGCCAATGAAGACTCGAAATCGCTGGAAAAACTTTTAGGGCAATGAAGATCCGGAATCTCCTTGTACTTGAATTGTTTTCTTTCATCGTTGTAAAAGACATCATTTGCTTGTTGTCAAATATCATCCTAACTATGTCCGCTCAGCCATACCTAATGCAAATTATTGACGCAGTCAACGAATTTAGAGAAGTTGCGAAGATGGTCGTAATCCTGCTTCTATGCCCATTTTGATTTTATGCTAGTCGTATTTCTTTGTGACTCTCTCCTAGAAATCTCGATCCTTTGCTGGTTGCTGATGAGCGGGTCATCGGAGTCGTCGACGAAGATGCGCGCCACTACATTTAACACCTCTAACGAGTACTTCTTGCCACCTTCAGTTGCATTGAAATAAATTTTCTTCCATTTGCCTTTTGCCGAATAGGATGGTTGCATCAGATGAAATGGTTGTAGTGGAGGGATGGTTCCATATCGTCGATTTTATAGTCATCGATGTGGATTCCCGAGAAAATTGAGGGGACTTTCATTTGACCTTGTGATCGGAAAAGAATGCAAATTATTAGGCGCCATATTCCAAGTCGCTGGATTGTTTTGATTCCAATCCTTTTACTAACAAAATTGTATAAAATTGTATTGCATATTTGGGTCGAGATTGAAATTGGAAGAGTTGTGATTGTTTAGATTCATTGGGACAACAAAATTTAGAAGAGTTAAGATTGAGAATGAATTGGAATGAGATTTGAGATGTGAAATGTAATGAATGATGAATAAATGTGGGTATTTACTGATAGGAAAAAAAGTGAAAACAACAAAAAAAATATTAAAAAAATTCAATCTAGCCGCCCCACCCCACCTAAACGGTCAGATTGATCGGTCAAAGGAACAAAACGAAATTAATTTTTTATTTTAATTCAATTTTATTTAAAAAAATTATTATTAATTTGCGGCCGCTGCGCCGCGCCGCGCCTGTCGCGAGGATTCCGACCTCATTCCCGGCTTATCTGCGGCCACCGCCAGTGGCGAAGCCACATATAGATATGAGGGGTCCATGGGCCACCCACCAATTTTAGTAATTTTTATTATTTATAAATTAAAAAATATTTAATATCGAAAATATTGTTAACCTAGCTCCACTTCCCT
>JAYDZE010577954.1:0-11372 GCA_034509125.1 Monilaria moniliformis
TTTTCTAGAAAGTGGTTATTAGGTATAATTTGTGTAATAGTTAGTTATATTCTATTGAAAAATGATGGGTTTTTTTGGATCTACCTCTCACACTGTGTTTTGCAGCACTTAGGGGAGATGACTTGCTATTATGAGCTTGACGAAGAGAGGAAAAAATTGAAGAGAAAGGATGTCGCAATTTGTAGGGTTGAGCAGCTTTGTCCCTTCCCATATGATCTTATCCAGCGTGAGCTGAAAAGAAACACAAGTACGTCTTCAAAACTCAACATATATTGTTTAATGGAATAATTTTACATTAGTTATTGCCTTTCCATTCTAACATAAGACTAATTGGCATCTCAAGCCACAACTGAGTGTGAAAACGCCATCCGTCACAATGATATTAATTTAGAACTATGTCTGTTTGTGTGCGCCTTTTGTTTCTCTATTGCAATTCTTCTATGCACTCTTTAAACACTTAGCATTTTTTGGCAGATCAAGAAGAAAGAAGAATGCTCCAAGTGGAGAAAATTTAGAATCTGTTACTACAGGTTATTATGTCTTCTCCTATATGATAGAAGTTTCTTGTGTATAATGTGCAGCTATGTCTCAGTGGATAATGAAGTATGCTTGGATTGATATTGGCATTTGGAATTTTCTTTTCCTGCTTTCTATAAAATTAAACAAGAGTATATTGGTGGAATGGTGGGTCTGATCTGTCCGGAGAGAAAGTGGAAGCGACCAGCCCGTGGCAGACTATCCTTATTACGTCTAATGGAGCTTGGAAGCTTGGTGGTTTTGGTTTTGCCATTTCAGCTGATCAATCTTCCAATGATTCTGCCAGCATTCAAGCATTCCATTATGCTGTGAGTCATCGATTTGTTCTAACTTGTGGTAAATATGCATATTATTTTCTTTGCTCTTGTGGATTTGTTTATCCGCTGTGTTCTATGCACTCTAGATATATTATATATTTTATGCTTTTAGTTGGTTTTCCACCATTCTTGTAATATCTCATTCTTCTTGTCTTATGAAAGAATATACATAAGGATCTACTTCTGGTAGTTGCTGTGGTGATATAGGCCATAAAACTAGTAAATGAATTAGAAAAATAAGTATGTATTCATAACATTCTCAATCTCTTAATTGTAGCTATCCCAGCAAAAAGCTCTATGAATTCAGTTATACCTCTGCACTTACAGGGTTCCACCTCCATGATGCCTTTTCTCGATAATACTCTCATAATTAAACACCTTGTTCCACATCAGGAATTGTTTTATTATCGGAGTAATCCAGGAGGCATAAACTGAGAATCTACTTATTTCTCCCTATATTGTTGGGCACTTGACCCAGGTTTTTGTAATGCAATTGCTAGTGTTCCACTACTAGTATTTGCTTGCTTTTGTTTTGTGGGCTGTCTGGATTAATGTGAATTTCAATCATGCATAACTGGATTCTAAACTTGCTTTGCTAACAGGAATACGATGTAGAAGATTCTATACTGCCCTTGCAGCCATCAATAAACTACACTGCTCCTGAACTGGTACGGAGTAAAACAGCTTCGGTTGGGTCCCCTGCTGATATTTTCAGTTTTGCGTGCCTTGCCTACCACTTGATAGCTCAGAAGCCTTTATTTGACTGTAACAACAATGTGAAGATGGTAAGTTTTAATTTCTTTGAACTTTGGCAATGCTGTATTGCTGATTGTTTAGTATGACGTAATGCAAAAATGAAGAAATGAAATAAGGGATGCTCTGTGTTGTTGTCTTAGTCTTTTGTAAGTTTTGTAGATTTTTCTCGACAATTTTGGGGTTTTATAAGCATGTGCTTGTTTAGAAAATAAATTTTCTTGTCTGGTTTCCTTTGTGCAGTATATGAATAGTTTAACATACCTAACAAATGAGGCATTTTCAAAAATTCCGAGGGAGTTAGTTCCAAATTTGCAGAGAATGCTCTCAACTAATGAGGCTTCAAGGCCAACTGCATTGGATTTCACAGGTTAGGCTTTGCTCCATTTGGTTATAGCTCTTTCCTTTATCTTGTTTGCAGTACCCTTTTTCTTTGTCCATCAGTGTTAGTTGTTTACTATATCAATAAAATCTCTAATGGTGAATGATAAGGTGTTGGATTTCATTTTGTTTATTTGTTGTTTCAGTGCATGTTGACAACTTATGTAAAAAAATTCATGCATTACTTTGATTTGTTTTATCCATTATTCGCAATTGCAGGTTCATCTTTTTTTCGAGAGGATACTAGGTTGCGTGCTCTTCGCTTTCTGGACCACTTGCTTGTATGTAATCCATCAATTACCTCAGTTTTAACTTGATATTAAAAGTCACATGATACAAGTTTTTAAATTTGAAATTGCTCCGATTACTTCCAGGAGAGAGATAACATGCAGAAAACTGAATTTCTGAAAGCTTTATCAGATATGTGGAAAGATTTCAATCCCCGTGTTTTGCGATACAAGGTTTGAGTATTTTTATTTCCTTTAGTTCTATTCAATTTGGAACAATTTTTATTATTTTATGTTGATAAAAATCTAGTTCTGCTACTGAATTATTGTAAATAGAAAAATGGACAAGGAAAATTACTTCATACAAAATCAGACGTTGACTAAGAGCATTTTTTTCTTTATATCTTAATTTTATGCTTCATTATAAGTCACAATATCTGTCTTATAGTATCCTTAACATGGTGTCAGAAGCAAGCTCTGCCTTCCCTGACAGTTATGAGGGTGTACTAAGTTGATCAATATGCTTTCCTTTGGACAAGTCAAAAAACTGATCCTTGGATTACATTGCATCAGGTTCTCCCCCCACTTTGTGCTGAACTCCGAAATTTGGTGATGCAACCTATGATTCTGCCTATGGTTCTGACAATAGCAGAGTCACAGGTACGATATTAATTCATCATTTATCTGAAGCCTTTGGCATGATTATTTCTATGTTTTGAATTAGATTTGAATTTACCTTTGAACATGATGAATTTGTGACTTCAAAGGAATGCAATTAGGTTAAATCTCGTGATTTTTTGTTGCAACAAGTTACTGTTCACTGCATCTATCATCAGGCTTGAGACTATAGGCTTATTCTGAAAAATTTATTGTAGGATAAAAATGATTTTGAGCAATCAACTCTACCAGCTCTTGTACCTGTCTTTAGTGCAGCTGCTGGTGAGACATTATTGCTGCTTGTCAAGTATGCTGAGCTTATTATCCACAAGGTATGCAAATATCTACTGAACTACCATTCATGCACCACATTACTGTTATGCAATCTTTTTGCTTTTATGCAGAATCTTTTTGTGCATAGATACATTTTGTTTCTACATTTTGATGGCTTGCAGCTTTACAGTGATGGACTGATGGTTGTAGATTCTGAAAAATTAAGGGGGCAAGGTCTACTTTAGAGAGAGTTTATAATACACTTTTTGATGTTATTCTATGAGAAATGAACAATGAAATGTACAGCCGACAAGTTATGGAAAACACCACTTAGAGTCTGAGGCATGACACACACTCAATATCAGCTATAATATTTCAATGCTTTTTATTCACTGACATTACCAAACAAAATACTTAGCTATTAAAGTAATTAACTTTGAAATGAAAATCAGAAACATGTGTATCATGGCTTTCATGGTTATTCTTGAGAGAACTTTGTGGAAACTTAAGGTGTAGTCATTTTGTTCAAGAAAATGTTAAGAGTAACACATGACTTCGGGAAAGAGAGTATTTCATTTAGTCCAGAGAAACATTATAGCTAATCTTTAGAGTCTGGGTGACTTGAGAATTGATGAGTGAATCAATGCACACTGCACATATCACATGTGGATTACCATGGGGATTCATTCTTCAAATATGAAAAATGGAATCTGTTGCATGATTGGAAGCTTATACCTTGTGAGATAACTTTATTAATTTCTCTTTACACCTGGCAGGCTAGTCAGGAGCACCTTATTTCTCATATTCTTCCAATGCTTGTTCGAGCTTATGATGATACGGATGCTCGCTTGCAAGAGGAAGTTCTCAAAAAGACTGTTTCGCTTGCAAAACAACTGGATGTTCAGGTAATTGCTTGCTGGAAGTTCTCTTTGTTACAGTTGGTTTTCCCAATGAAACTATTGACATTTCTTATCTCTTTATTCCTTTTGCCATCTTGCAGCTCGTGAAGAAAGCTATCCTACCTCGTGTTCATGGTTTGGCCCTCAGAACAACTGTTGCCGCGGTATGTGATGTCGGTGCATGTTTGTATTCCAAGCATCATATGCATATTGGAGTATCTCCCGTTACTGGAACAAATCTTTGACCTGTTTTGTATTTCTCAAAAATAAAAACATATTCTTATGCAGGCTTGTGAACTATAGGACATGACAAGAAATTTAGCATGTTTTACTCTACTAGACACATAGATTTCACTTTTTTCTTCAAATTGCAGGTGAGAGTGAATGCCCTCTTATGTTTAAGTGACATGGTTCAGATACTAGATAAGAATGCTGTTTTAGAAATCCTGCAAACTATTCAACGATGTACAGCTGTTGACCATTCTGCTCCAACACTTATGTGTACCCTTGGGGTTGCAAATGCAATTTTGAAGCAGGTCTGTTTTTTTCGCTGTCTTGGTGGTACTTGAAGACATTATCAATATACTCTTCATCTTTCCTCAGTCATCTTTATTTCTTTGTACCAGTATGGAGTTGAGTTCGCAGTGGTGCATGTTCTTCCACTACTAATACCTCTTCTCACCACCCAACAATTGAATGTACAGCAGTTTGCTAAGTATATGCTTTTCATCAAGGATGTATTAAGGTAGGATTGCCATCTTTTGTGCAACTATGCTCACATTGAAGTTCCCTTATCTTCGTCTCTAGTTAACTTCACCAATTCTTTTTGTCATGTCTGCTAGTTAACATGGAACTATGCAACTAATTATATTTGATTTTCCCCCCTTGCCTCTGTGTAGGAAAATAGAAGAAAAACGAGGAGTAACCTTAACACAGTCTGGACAGCCGGAACCAAAACCATCGCCTACAGTTGAAGGACTCCTATCAGGACAAATGAATAAACCCGTCTCCACTGCTCCGTCTAATACAAAGCGCAGTTCAGCATGGGATGAAGACTGGATACCTAATAGGGGAGCTGCAACTGCCCCACAGTCTTCATCTGCAACACCAGCAGCTCAGCCTGCAGTACCAAATCAGCCTGCTCAAAGCAGCTCATCCTTGAAATCATCTGCTCCCTCCACTCAGCAACCGCCTTCTTCATGCCCTGCAGTTGATGTTGAATGGCCTCCCAAAAATTCATCAAATGCTGCAGCTCAATTTCGTGGCTTAGACATTCTAAATGGAAACAAAAGCACCCCAGATGCAAATTTGGATGATATAGATCCTTTTGCTAACTGGCCACCGCGGCCTAGTGGCACCACAAATAATTCTGGCTCCATGAACAATGGCTCGACACCATCATCAGTGAACAAATATGGGTTCAACAGCAGTTCAACATCCGCCAATGGTTCGTACTCTCAATCTTCGTCTTGGGCGTTCAGCATGCCGACCCAGAATCAAGGAATCAGTTCATCAGCAAGTTGTGGAAGTAGCAATGGTGGACTCAGTTCACAATACCCTCTTGGGCAGCTGAAGCAAAACCACGGTGTTTCAGATTCTTCCAATCAGAAGGCAGCAAATTTGGATTCGATATTTGCTTCTAACAAGAATGAGCACACTGCACTACGGCTCGCTCCACCTCCCGCAACTGCTGTTGGTAGAGGGCGGGGTAGGGGAAGTCGAGGGCAAACTGGCCAAGCGAAATCTAGAAATGAGCAGCCCCCTCTGCTGGACTTGCTGTAATCTCTACATACAGCTACGCCTGCTCTGTCTCTGTAGTTGGTGTTCAAGGTTCAGATCTTTTGTCATTGTCTGCCGCAGCTTGAAGAGTTCACTTTTTCCAGTGCTTGATGCGTATTTTCCTCGAAATGGGGAGGTTTTGTTGTTCTATAGCATGTAACTGAGTTTGTAGCATAGTGTGGTATAGACTCTTTTCTAGAAAGTATTTTTTTTCCCATGGGGGGTTGAATGAAATTTATTTCCTGTTGATAATTCTTTTTATTCATAGAATCGGGCAACTCCCATTGATGGGAACTATAAATAATAAATTGAGATCTTATTATTCTGAGTTGGAATAGTTGTGTACAGTGTGAGGATCACTTGGAAACTGTCAGTTTTTAATTTACTCTACTATTGGAGCAATCTTCTTGATTTGATTAATTTTGTGTTTAAAAGATGTTTAGGTTGATATGTATATGTTTGTGTATTGTACATCTCACCTCAAATCTTTCATGTTATTGTAGAGCTCTTATTTGTTTCAAATGTGTTCTTTGATTCTAACTTAGCTTAATCAATACAGAAATTATGTTAGGGAACCAATTCCAAAGCTTCTCATTTTATTATTCACAGGTGAAATTTTAGTAATCTATTGCGGAGTAAGATTTCATTGTGTATTTGATGAGCTATTCATAATCCAATACATAGTTGTTTATGGCAAAAAGGGACTCATTTTTTATTTATTTATTATTATTATTAGTTTGGGGCAAAAAAAGACAAGTTAGAACTCACAAGAATGGCTCACTTTCCTGGAAACTCAGATTAAATTGATAATATTAAAGAAGAAAAGAAATTCCTAACATTCACTATATATGTATTTTCAAAAACGCACACGGGTTTTTTCTTTGGTTTTATTATCAGTGGAAATGGTTTGATTTGTTTCTCGTTCTTCCGCCAAAGCATATTATATTTCTAAATCTTCCCTTAAAGTTTTAATATTTAGACTTAGTATTCAGCATTTTATCAAAAGTTGTAAATATTTGAAGTGAGTGAGTGTACGACGGATTAGAAAAACAAGACTTGATTTATTATTATCATTATTATTATTATTATTATTATTATTATTATTATTATTATTATTATTATTATTATTATTATTATTATATTTTTTAGAATAATAAAACTAGTTAGATTTAGAGAGGTTGGTTCAGTTAAAAAAAATCGACATGATCAATCTGTTTCAGTTAAAAGTTTTCGGCTCTTTTCTTTACGAATTGCAGCCCCAATTCTGCATGTTATAAAATGAAGGTGTATGTATATTGTATGTATACTCACATTATCCTATGCCCAATTTCAGATCCATATATACGACACTGATTCTTTCATTCTGCAGAGATGTTAGTCGGTTAGATAGAGAAAGAATAGAGAGAGGGAAATTAAGGCTGGTCAAGATCTTGATCGCGGAGGCGTGTGGCGAAGGGCCGTAAGAATCTGGATGGAGCATCTAGCTCTCAATCTGATGCCAAGAAGACGTTGACGATGTTTGAAGAATTGATCCCTCGGTACGCCAGGGACTTATTTCAATCTAGCGTCGAGACTGAAGAAGATGGTGAGAAAGAGAAGAGAAAGAAGATGTTTGAAGAATTTATGTCTACTTACTCCATGAGGTTTTTTTCAATCTGACCATGACACCGATACTATTGATGAAGATGAGGACGATGAAGAGATGACTGATGGTGAAAACAGAGACTCAAAGAGAAGATGATGATACCGAGTCTGAAAAATGATATCGTCGAGGTCGAGGAATGGCGGCTGTTTGCTGCTATCTGGGGAGATATATTCATGGCTCCATCCCCCATATTGAAGTGTTTTCTGTGTTGTCGCTGAGATTAACGATGACGAAGAATGCTGATGATGACACTTAAAATATGGAGGTGACGATGATTATTTTGAAGCACAATTTTGCTATATTGTAATGACGATTCTTGTAATTTCTTGTTGATATGGTTCTTGTTGATTGTACCACGGTGTTTCAGGTTATTCCAATAAGAAGGTAACAAATTTGAATTCGATATTTGCTTCCAACAAAAATGAGGTTTTCCTCATCCATTTCCTCGTCAATCCTACCCATTTACCCAATAACGCAACTCTTTTATCCAATAACCCGATCCATTAGGGAATTAAATTTGAGTTTAGGTGTTTAGATGTTAGAACAATCACAATTCACAATTTGCGATCATTATGTCCATTCCAAAATTTTCTCTCCACTTATGCAACCCACTACTCCGCCAGCGATCCACTATTCCGGCACAAATATGACAATATTTCTAGTTCTTTTTTACTTTATTTTTTTTTACGAAGAAAATATGGTTTTTCTTAATAAAAAATGTGGTCTTTTTCTTACATAAAACTGTATTTTGGAGTACAACCGACAAATATAAGTTAATACATGAAACTGTATTTTGGTCGACCACTGTAAACCGTCACACACCATTGACAACATTGCTTGTGAACTCCGCCTTATCTCATTGATCGTGTATGCATTCAGAATCTTACAATGGCCTGTATGTAGCACTGGTCTCACTGGTTCCTCAATCGTTTTTCTAAATAATTTTAGTCCATTCAGGACATTTTCTGTGCGTTTAGACGTCTCATCCAGTGTAATAGGAACTCATACTAGAATATCAAAATTTGAAAAAAGTGTAAAACAAATAATAACACATGAGAATATCAGTCTAAAATTACAAATAGAAAAATTATTACTTATTGTATGATATGACATCTCTTAATACAATGCCATAGTACAAGTACATGAGGGCATTCATTTTGGTTGGCAAGCCGTGTTTGTCTCACTAGCTCGTATCTAAAAAAATGTTGTGCTGCCATCAAATTTATGGGGTTCGTCAAATCAGGCATGTATTCCAATATTTTTTCCTCATAATATTCAAACATTTGAAATATATATTAATTAGAAAATAAAAATATAATTCAAAATAATAATTAGTAGTATATAAAACATACATTCTCAAGGTTAGGCAATTGATAAAGTTCTGTGCGTTCATCTTCTGCAGATGTCAGAACTCTAGGAAGTATCCAAAGACCATGAACATAAAACTTTGGTTGGACATCTCCTAGCTAGGTTCGTTTCCATTACTGTGTGGGGCCAACACAAAGCAAATTTTATGGATGTAGGAGCTACATATCTGCAACCTTATCATGCTTGAAACAATATCGTCGTACATGAAGACGCTTCGGCTCAATTGATAAATCCATGCAAAGCAAGCTCATGCATCTTTATCTCAAGTAAAGATTTCCAAGTTTTGGACAATTCAATATGGCTGAATTCATCACATGTATAATAAGATAAAAACTGTTCACATTAATTGATTTATATAATTGTCCAGAATTTTTATAGATATGAATTTGTTTGGTAGAATGTTCATACATATCATTTTGACTCTAGTCAAATGCATTATATTTTTTAGATACGATTACATGAAAAAAGACGGTTAGAAAAATGACTTATACACTACATTTAATTTATGATACTTTATAAAAGATGTTATTATAGATAGTCAATTAATACACCATTTTTTTACGGGTATATCAATTTCATTGAAAAGTCAAATTAGATATTCAAAGAAAAGATATTCCTTATAAGTGGCCTTCGGATGATAACCAAGAAATAATATGATACACAGCTTGATAATAGTTATCTTAAGTCTTAACCTAGCAAAATATGTTCCATTCTTCCCAAGTAAAGTGTTGGCAAATGAAACAAATAAATGTCTCACATTAGTGTAAAGAGATAACTAGAACCACTATATAAGTCACATGGGCTACTCCATTTATAATCAATTGGTTTTAATATGGAACCCCATGGATTTCTATCATGATATTAGAGCGGGTCGCCGACTGTGGGCTGAAACTTTAATTGACCCAATAGTATTTGGGCCGAAATTGAAAAATGATTGAGCCAACTATATATCTGAGCTTCAAATTAGGTCCAGTTTCATAGATGGCTGTCCAACCCGATGAAAAAAAAGTCCACCACCCCTCTAAGGTGCACCTTGAAAGGTTTGCGAGAGGATGTTGTCTTGTAACCACCACTATATTGTACCTTGAAGGGTTTGAGGGAGGGTGTTGGCAAATGAAACAAACAAATGTCTCACATCAGTGTAAATAGAGAACTGGAACCACTATATAAGTTTCATGGACTACTTCACTTATCACCAATTGGTTTTAAGATGAAACCCTATAAAATTTTATCATACGATTTGTGAGAGAGTGTTGACAAATGAAACAAATAAATGTCTCACAGTAAAAATAGAACTGGAACAATTATATAAGTCTCATAGACTATTCCACTTATAACCAATTGATTTTAAGATGGAACCTCATTGATTTATATCACAAAGCAAAGTACTCCCTTAATTGATAGTTGACAGCTATTAATTAATCCATTGACAAGTATGAGAATAATAATACTTAGGTATATAATATTAAACCGGATAAATTCGTATATCTCTCAAGACCAATTGACATAAGAGGCGAGGCAACAAAACTACTTGCTATACTAGCAATATATAAGGTTCTTCAGATGTTTGCTTGCATAGGCATATTTAGTCAAAACTTCATAAACAATGGGTTAAGCAATATTGTGTTAGAATGTTGAATAACTTCTAACTCCAATCAACATATAAAGGGTAAAAAATTTCACGAAGAGGTAACACGATTTTAGCTTATTAGGAATCTGATAAGAAAGCATTACGAATAGTCTATCCAAAATAATTGGGTGGAACAAGATAAGCAACTACACCTATAGATTGGAAATGTCCCAAAATCCATACCTACATCTTACTTATAGCAACAAAAGGACTACAAAAGAAACATCACACTTTTGCAGTACTTATCCTGCACCTTAGGTTGAAGTTCTAGTCAAGAGCAACATTCACCAGCAGAAAATGAAATGCGAAGATTGTAGACGATTATACACTACAAAAAAAGCGGCATTTTCCGAGCACTAAAATAGTCGGAAATATGGTCAAAGTGCTCGGTACGTTACAATTACCGAGCAATTTCCGAGCACCAAATATGCTCGGTAAACAGGTCGTCGCTATATTTACCGAGCATTACGTGGTCGGAAAATTGAACTTATTCCGAGCACATTACTGTGCTCGGAATAATGACTGGGACAACTTTCCGAGCACAGTTGTTGTCGGAGGTTGCCGGCTAGGTTTCCGAGCACATATTGTGCTCGGAATAAGTTAGATATTACCGAGCACTAATAGTGCTCGTTGTGTGTCTTTGATATTACCGAGCACAGGGTGCTCGGTAGTTAGTTTACGTATTCCGAGCATCTGTTGTGGTCGGTAAACGGCCAGTAGCTTTCAATGCTATATTAGCAGTTTTTTTATCGTAATTAATAAATAATTTATAATTATGAGTATTATAATTTACTGATAATTTACGATTAATAAACAGTGACTCGAAATTTACTAATAATTCTAAATAAACATAGATTCGAAATTTAATACATTAAAATGCAATTACAATCCAACTACTTATAAACT